>JBCFXI010000001.1:0-226382 GCA_038496175.1 Ampulex compressa
TTATGTGTATATATATATATATATATATATATATATATACATACACATATACACATATATAAATACACGTGAAACCGAGGAAATCTTTCTCTCCTTCGTACCCCTCGCCGAGTTACTTTTGCAAGACGAGAGAAAGAGGGAGAGAGAGAGAGAGAGAGAGAGAGAAAAGCAAGCTTAATTGAAAATTTAATGTGGGTCAATGTTTCCCTCGCCTCGCTTTCCCACGGTGCTATGCCCGCAACGCGGCTCGCGGAGGAGAACGTGGTGCGCTTTCACGAATTTCAAGGGGCAGGATATTAGCAACGTGTCGCGCACGAAGGATACCCGGGGGCTCGCGAGCGCGTAGAAAGGTACCTGTTGCTGTTTCGTTCGTCGAAAGACCGCTAAACTTTCGCGACGGGATGGTAATGTTACGTAGGCCGCGCGCTATATCCGGCGGAAGGTCGGCGGGGTTGGAAATCCACCTCCGTTGGCCTCGGGGAGAGCCTGTAACGCAGTCGAGCTCTGAGAATAGTTCGAACGGCGATTGATAGGCCAGCTTAACGGCAGTCCTCCCCGGTGAACTCTGTAGAACGTTTATCGATCACGTTCCTGACGAGGCCGACGAGCGATTGGCATTCGTCTTCGCTGGATCGGCGCGCTATATTGTTCGCGGGGCACCCGTTGGGTAACCGAGTGGATAGATGGCTTTGATTACGTCTTTGGGTGTATTTACGCGATAAATGTCAAACCGATATTCTTCGATGGTCGACGCCTCGATCTTCGTTCGGCAACAAACTTTGTATCGATCGCTCGTGTAGCTTGTTCCAGCTCTAATTATTATTTTTCAATGAGAAAATTAAATTTGGAAGAATAACGATTCAGAGGTGCTCGATCAGCGAAAATAAATTATACGGATGTTGTCAAATGGCGTGATTGGGTTGAAAAGGGTAAAAGATACGACCCGCTATTACGTGGTCGTGAGCATAATACATCTCTCAACGCGGACAGCTACTCGAAACATTGCGCGGCGGTTTAACGAATATTCCGGTCTTTATTCTATCGTCATTGTTGTAGACGAACGCGAGCGTTCGGTACTCGGCCTCACGGTGTCGGTAGACTATATTGCTCACGATATACGGGCGGTATCTCTTAGCGCGGGTACGCGCGGCCTGGGAGTAATATACGGGTCAGCACCGGTGTTATAAATACGGACTTGGGTACCCGCGGCAAGGATCGAGTAACGAGCCTCCGACCGAGGCATCTGGATTTTTTTTACGCGTCTGGTAGTCTCGTTGCCGCGGAATCCGACGTGAACAATGCGACATACGCTGAGTAACCATCGCTGGAAAAATGAAAAGGATCTATGTATTTTACTGCAGCTGTATATATATACGAATGTTCGAGGTAAATCCACGATACAGTGACCAACTTTGATTTACGAATGATAAAGTGGAATGAGCACATTCGAACGTGCGGTAAGACTTCCGATATCTCGACATTCATGCGAGTTCGCACGATTCCTATTCTGGCAAACGAGCGTAAATTCACGTTTCCTGAAATCTCTAAGGCGCTAAATTAAGGTCGTACGGCGGAAGTTCGTTTGCATGGCGCACCGCGCTCCGCGAAACTTCCCGTTCGTTTCTGAGGAGGATGAGGGACCGACAAATTTTTTCTCATATCCCCTGTCGGCCGTGAAATGTTCTCCGGATATCTCCAAATTACTTTCGCATCGGAATGAGCGTATTCGCCGTGCCGGACCATTTGACGGGGGCTGTCGTCGTCAATCGCGATTCGTGTGTAGCGCGCGTGAAATTTCCCGTCTCTATACGCTCCGCGAAACGTGCCAAGTTATTTCCGAGAACGGCTCGTGCATCGTGGAACGACGACAGGATTTTTATTAATTTCGAATATGGTCACGCTCGTGTATATAAATACGTGTGTGCGCGTACGGGTATTCCGTACGACCATCGAAATTTTTGGAACACTGGAATATCGATGCTCGTCTACGGAAATGCCGGATATTTATTCCCCTTTAATCGCGTCCCCCGCAAATTGGCAAAATCGCAATCTCCGAAAGTTGGCGGGAGTGGGGGAATAAAAATTGGGGAATAAAAATCGGGAATAAAAATTGGGAATAAATTCGTCCCCTCGATATAATTGCATCATCCGGGCCCGTGGAACAACGTAAGTAAATCGAGTTTCGCGGATTACACTCGACAGATGTTTCGCCGTACAACGAACGGTTAACAACTCTGCGATGGTGGTAATCGAAAAATAATCATTTTGCGTTTGTGCCCGATCCAAGGCACGATATTCAGCTTTCGTTACATAGCAGATTTTTCTGGTTACCTTTATCCTTTCGCGCTCTCGTTCATTCTCAAGAACGAGGGATTCTCGTCGAGCTTCGCTCCTGTCGTTCGACATGGAAGATCGAAAAGGGATCGACTCGGTTATCCGCCTTCTGAAAAATGCCAACCCTTGGGACGATGAAAGTGCGCCGTACATCATTCTTGGTTACGAGGATGCGCGTAAAACGTAATGAACAGGACGCACGGACACCGAGAGAACAAGGTATTCTAATGTTGGAATGCACAAGAGGGATATGAAGATGCAGAGGGGGTGTGGCTATTATACTGTAATGAACTTTCTTATAAAGTAACACTACCCTACCCTCCTACATCATTATACTCCGTATTCTCTATTCTCAGGATCCCCGGTCTAATATTTCTAAGTCTCTCTCCTAGGTCCTCCATTAAAAACCCTGCTCTTTTGCTTTCCATTTCCAACACTTCACCGTCACTTTCCATTTCTTCTCGCCCGCCCACGCTTTCTATTTTCGATATTTGCTTCGCGCCTTTGGCACTTCATTACCACCTCTTCGATCGGGCAGTCCTCGTTCCCCGAAAGATTCGCCATCGCTCGACGCTCGCGTATAGAAAATTTGCAATTTTTCGTATCTTACGCTATCATTCCGGGCTGAATAGCCGGGGATTTCGATAGCTCGCCAGATTGCGGTCGAACTACGAGGACGCGTAATTAGAAGTAGGCGTCCTGACATTTCGCGATGCACGCCCGGCCCGTGAATGAAACGAAGCCACCTACCCAACCCCCGCAGCTATCCGCCTCACCCTGAATACGTTGGCGCTCGCATTACGGTAAAGATACGTCTGTGCCGGTGCGATTACGCGAGGTACACGCTTACATTTATTACCGTCCCGCCATTCCCCGGCCGGCGGATGTAAAGGGGAAATGCTGTAAGTTCGTGCCCGTTTCCAGCGATTTCCAGGAATCGTGCGTGCGTTAAACGCAACGAGATACGTACATGCGCGTGTCCATTCTACGGGAGACACGTAATAACGCGCTCGCGACAAAGTCGTCGACGATGGCGTTGTGTCCCCCCGTAATTACACGCTTCGTGGAAGCGTGTGCGAGGGCGGAAGTAAACTCGCCGTATGCACGCTCCGCTCACTTATTCGACGCTACACGTATCGTCGTATTATTCCTCGATATTATAGCGAACGGTATTATTCAGGATTGACAATTTGCGTCTTTGCTCGATCCGGGCCGATATCGAAGTCGGGCACGAATTTCATCCGAGGCTTCGGTCATCGCTCGATAGAAGTCGCGATTTGGCTGGTTGATTCGTCGAAGTGTACACAAATATCGAACGGCCGATATGCACAGGCCACTTCGTGCCTCGAAAGCCGATTCAGCGGCGTTACACGCCGATACTTATGCGCTTCGGGGAAACGCAGGGAATTCCGTTATTCGCCGACAATGAGCGTCGGTACTCGCCGAGTAGCGTCGATATCGAACACCCTTCCTTCGTATTGTCCGATAATGTTACCCGCGATGTGACTGGTTCTTCCGTCGCGAGTGAGGGACTCTGCTCGAACGCGGAGGTTCCCGAAAGTTCTAATTTCGAATGAAAGGTCGTACAGGCACTCTTCGCGAGAGAAAGGAAGATTATTGCGAATATGGCAAGAAAAATGTCTTTAAACGGAAAACGCATTTTATCAGATATAATAAGCGACGTTTCAGTTTTCAGTTTTGCCTCTTTGAAGGCAAACCAACGAATTATTCATGCCGTTATTAACCGTCGAATAAGGCATTGTGCGTTTCTAGTTCAGGAAAGTTCGTTCCATTCCCTCAGGCACGTTCCTCTAGCACGAGAAAGAATCTTATCCCTTACGCACCGCGATTCCTCGATTCCACGCTGGTACACCGCGTTCACCACGAAGCGCTATATTGCGCCCCGGACTTTCATCGAGGGAAGTTGTCGGTTCCAAAATAACGGGAGGATATATAACGGATGGACGGGTTCGTCCTGAACACCGACTCGTTACTCGCTTTGCGGTATCGTCGGGCAACGAGCAAAGTCCGAGAAATAGATTTCTCCGTGCGGTGGCGTCGAACGTGGCCGATAATCCGTCGATAGAATTTCTGGCGCTGTGCATGCCGAGTGTACTCGTGCCGTGGAGCACTCGTGCCTGGCCGGCCAGTGAGATAATGAACCGTGCCGCCGACACGCTGGGATTGTAAATCTAGCCTCTTCAGGGAATGAAGTAGGGACTGATCATCTTGCGGATTGCCACGCATATGCATATTGGACTTTGATTGGTTGTGTCGCGTATAAACTTGCGTATAGATTATTGCATCGTGCAGGCAGCGGTAATTAGGAACATTGGGAATGGAGATTTTGATAGTGGCCGGAACGAGTCGGTACGTGAGGTCTGGCGCGTTGATTCGAGAGCAGCGTGGTTGGATGGCACTCGTTAATTTCGTTTGTGCCTTTTGGGTGATCGTTAGAGGTACCTTTACGCCCTTCTTTCTTTTTATTAGATGACGTTGGGCGTGGTACTATTTTTTTTTTTTCATCAAGAAAACTCTCCGGAAACAGCCGTGGAAATGGCATTTTCAGCGTATAACATTTTTAATTAAATGAGAAAAAAATGTAACCCGCGCACTGTGTCGACGTCCAGTTATTTGCGAGCGCAACGCACCACTCGAAAACGGCGGGGCACTTGGGAGCATTTCTATTTCATAACCGAATCTACGCTCGCGAGCTAAATACGGACGATCGGATGCAAGCGTTATCATCGGTGGAGGCTCGCTGCGCTTTTATTAACGTTCGATTCTTTTTCAGACGTTTCTCGTATTTTAAATAATATATTTTTTGTTTCCTCGTACATTTCGTATACCTCTCCGCGCCCTTTGTTCCGCGTATGTTTGCCCCGAACTGCGCATTCCGTGGCACAATCAGGATGAAAGTTGTCCGTCCGACGGCGAGCGACCAAACGGAAGCGGCGCACAGTCTGTTTACTCATTCCCCCCAATTTTATCGGCGCTGTTTGATATCGAGAATCGGCAGAGCCCGACCGCACGACCCAACCCTCGATCCTTTGTATGGAAGCCAAATAAATTTTATTCCAACGTAGCTCCGGGCGCGCCGCTCTAAGGCGAGCTGATCGGATAAAGTCGATCGCCGATAAACGAGCCTCCGACGAAAGACGCCCTTTGGTTT
The DNA here is from genome assembly GCA_038496175.1 of Ampulex compressa. Taxonomy (NCBI): domain Eukaryota; kingdom Metazoa; phylum Arthropoda; class Insecta; order Hymenoptera; family Ampulicidae; genus Ampulex; species Ampulex compressa. The sequence goes on from JBCFXI010000001.1 coordinate 5,507, forward strand.
ATGACTCGAGATCCTCCATCGTCCTCTGTATTAACCGTACCCGCGAACCGTGGAATCAGGGTGATCCTTGCTCATCCTCGATACGGCTCGCGATAGTGAAATCCATCTTGCAGCGCCGGACAATGAACGCGTCGTTTGCAATTCCGCCGTGTAGTTTCGCGTCAAAGCGTCTGGATCGCGTTTGAAAGCGGAGAATCACGCGAGATGTATTATCTCTCTTGCCCCCCTCGGTTTATGGGATTAGCGGTGGCACTCCGAGAGCTGTTGGTCGATAGAGCGCTAAAGGAAGGGGCTCCTGAGGAAATACTCGTAAATATTTGTAGAAATTTGTCGCGTGAATGAAAATGGGTTTTCTGGGCCAATTCGGTTTTCTCGCGTTTCGAAAGTGCATCCATCTGCTAGACTGGTCGATATATTAGATCGGTATTCCGTCTGGGTTTGAAAGCGAATTGGACGAGTCCGCGGAATATGGTATACATCGCGTGCTCGTTTCATCGATCCTTTCATCGTTCCTTCGCGGAAAGAGCTGCACTTTAATCGTTATGATAACATACTTAGAATAGTATGAAGTTGGATGTTAGCCAGAGTTCTAATCGAAAAATATTATATCAATTCTGCGGTAATAAGCGCGCCGGAAGATTTTTTGCGAAAGGTTGGCAGGTTTTTGGTTTGATATGGGTTTGGTTCTTTTCGGGGTAAGGTTATTTAAAGAAGCATTAGGAGGAGAAGGAATGGAGCGGCTCGCGTGGCTTTCGTTCATGTAATACGAAACGGAGCTCTCCGTTCTCCACCAAGGAATCCACTTTACCTTCGATAACATTTCGGTTTGTTTAGCCACCATAGGCGGAGAAGGTAGCGCTCCGTGGAAATTCGTGCAAACGTCTCTATTAAACGTTGGCTAATTCGATACGTACACGAAACGTAATCTTACGTATGGTGGCTCGTAGAGCTCCTTCCTTTCCATTCATCCGGTAGTCTTTTATGGTTGAAATTAGTTTTCTCTCGCGTGCGTCGCCATCGTTTTCGGGATCCTTGATCTACAACGAGAACGAACATTCTCGCGATAAAACTAATCTCTCGAGCGGTTAGAATAGTAATTGACAACGCGACAGCTGGTTAGGAGGGTCCGTTTGAAAACGAGATGCAAATGTTCCACGGAATTTCGAATTCCGTTATCCGTCGACGATTAACATTACCACTCGCGAGTTTTGTCCTACTTGGCTTTTTACACCGAGCGAATTCTCCCGATTTCAATAGTCGGGAGGTTTGGGCACAAGCCGCTCAGGCTCGAATTTTGTTCGCGGAATTTAACGTCGCAAATCCTCGGTTGCGCACGGTAAATCCAATTTGTAAGCCGGCCACAATCCGTGCTCGGATAAATTAAAAAGCGTGCGCCACCGTATCCGGGCTGGTAAGTTTTCCAAAAGTACGCGAGGTCCTAGGAGGGTGCTCGAGAATAAATACGGCCCGTCGTTTGCGGAAATACGCGTGTTACCTACACGTGCGCAAATGGCCGCGGGGAAAAAGTTTTGTCGCGAACACCAGGGCGTGATAAATTATTCCTTAGGAAGATCACATGGTTATTTCGGCCTCCCCATACTTCAGCGCGTGTCCCTCAAACTTTTCCCGTCGAGGGCCCTGCAACCCTTCACGCCCTGACGTTTAATCAAACTCAGCCTGCAAACCGATGCATCGAACGTGCGGCAGCTGTCGAGGATAAAAATACATTTTTTTTCCCCTCTGCGTTACACCGTAAATATCGGACAATTAAGTCACGGATACCGCGGAACGCTTCTACTTCTGGTACGAAGATAATTCATACTTCTTTGTCTCTACATACGTTTTGTACACTTTGGTTCGTGCGTGACACGCTAATTCTAATTAAGTTTACGTCTACTTCTAAGACTAATCGTCGTCGGTACTATTCTCTTCTCGCGTCCTTCCCTTCGGTATAAAACGTATTTCAGATTGAGGAACGAACGAACGAGGAAAACGTACTTACCGTTCATTCGTTCCATCTTTAACGGCTCGAATAAGATTTAAAGTGATTCGAAACTTTGCGCCGTCGTTTCGCAAGTTTCCAAGGGGGTCGATTAAGGGCTGAACGTTGCGTGGATGGTAAAGGTGGTGTGCGTTCGTGGATTTCTGGTGAAAAGGAGGAGCGCAGCCGCGGGAGGTGTTCGTGTGCGTGATTTTACGAGTCGGCTCACCGTGTACCATCGCGCCGCGCTGTCCTGGAGGCGCGCGTAGGGGCATTATAGCTCTAAATCCCGTTTACACGGACGCTTATCCCGAATAAAATCCCTTTAGGCCGCCGCCAACACCTGACGGAACCGGTAAAATCCTCGAGAGGCTGTATTTCTACAAATCACGCGTTCAATTTCGGTCGCAAGCTCGCCAGGACTAAACGGATGTCCCGGATATTGCGGAAACCATCGCGGGCATTGAATTTTTGCGATGCACAAATATACAGATACTACAAATAATTGTATAAATACATTTGTCTCCGCGCGGTTCCGCGTCGAAGTTGAGTACGACATCAGATCGTATGGTAATTTATTAGCTCCGACTAAACGGTAATTTCCACTTCTCCATGTTCGGAGAAAATTCATCCTGGCACGTAGCGCGTTGTAATTTGTCAGGGAGCGTCAAAAGTGTAGACTTGCCTCGGCCTATACAGAAACAAAGAGGGGAACGGGCGTTTAATGCTTTTATACCTCGATGTTGGTTGTGTTTCTTGTCACGCGCCACCGTAAAGCGTTTTAACGGTGCTCCATGGTGCAATTCTCCGGTATCCTTCTTCCAGTTCGGTTTGCGCACGGCCGAGTTTCAAAATAAATTCGAATCTACAAGGGCAATAAAATAACGGAAGTTAGCAACAACTTTGTCCGCCGTACGCGCCTCTGCGAAATACTCCGCATACGGTCATATTTCATTGGCCGACGCAGGAAATACTTGCTTTCTTCGTAAATCTTTATCATCCGATTACTCGCCATGACCTTCCTCGGTCGATTAATTTCCCTCGGGTGCCGCGGGCACCGCAAAGTGCCCCGACGCTTTGTAACGGGACGAGAAAGAGAGGATTTTAAGCGATCGTGTAAAAGAGACGCGGAACCACCGCGGGCTTAAGCACATTACAATGTATCTGGCCCCTTCGATTTTCCTTTTGATTTCAAGCAGCTGCTGGTACCGCGAGAGGGAGGGTGGCGAATCGTAAGCAAAGACGTAGCCTTCCAGTCGAGTCGAATTCCTCCTCCTGGATTTTCCTCCGCCAGGGATACCGTTTGTTTAAACGACTCCCAATATCGGTAGGAAAAGGACGAGGAGGCCGAATCGTTTGATCGCTAAGGCCGGTCCCCGTCGACGCGGAAAATTGCGACCGTTTGCTCGGAAGTTTACAGGAGATTCTCGTGAACCACCCCTTTCCCCCTCACCCCTCCCCCCGACCATCGACGGATCCTTCGATTTCAGTTTCGAAAGAATCGTCCGGGAGGAATTTATAACTTTCTTCGCCCGACGGAACCGCGATAAAGTTCCTGCCGCGTGTCGCCTTCACTCCGGGTTGTTTATGCGGAATAAGGAGTGACTCGTGGCCCGCCGAGAAAATAATAAGAATGGAAAGCTCCTATAGTGTTCCGGTGTACGATAAAAGCAACGGCGGATGTCGCGGCGGAAAGCCACCGTGGAAATACGACGAACGGTTTTTGGCTCGTGGATTTTGCGCTCGCGTACCAACAACCTTCGTTAATCCCTCGAGTTTTGCAACCCCCCTCCATCTTCGTATTTCCTTTTCGTTCCGGATCCGCGGACGGAAAGGGTACTTGGCGGTGGACGAAAGGAATTCGTCGCTCGGAGGTAATAAAGCGAGTTTCACGCTGAAGAACGATTTTCGAGGATAAAGCCGGAGGCGGAGCTCCTCTGGATTTGATTCGGCAATTTATTCGGGCCGTACAGGAGAAATTATCTTGCGTCCGGCGAAGGAGGTGCGAGGCATTTTTCAGGGAAGCCGGGATGTGATATATGCAGGGCCGCTTTTGGTTTCAGGGGATGGGAACGTCAGTTTCGAGGAGTTCGTGGAAATTGTGAGCAACATCGGCGGTGCGAGCGAGGCGGCCGTTAACGACCAGGATCAGGAAGAACAGGAACTGAGGGATGCGTTCAGAGTACGTGAGACTTTTTCATTCTACGCTCGATTTATCGCTGCCACTTTTTCGAATCGCTGTTTAAAACCTAAGGAAATAACGAGCGTCGTTCGACGCGAAACAGATCCATTGAGTAAGGTGAATATACCTGATGATTGGAAGAAAGCCTATCGCTGTCGCTTTTGCGCTCAAATATTCTTCATATATATAAGAAATACTTTATTTTAAAATTGCGAGGGTCCTTCGACGCGAAGCATGTCCCTGGTATAACGAATATACTTGATTCCGAAACGTTGATTAAACGACAAACCCTACCTGACTAATACGAACTATCCGATGATCTTACGAACGATGCTTTTCAGCCACGAAATCCCTCGGGATACGCGTAAGTATTCAAGCAGCGCGTTTGACTACACGACTATTAAATATTTCAAAGGAGCGTCATAAGTCGGTTCGTAAGATACTCGTGAGAGCCTCGGTTGACTACAGATCGGCGTCGAACGGGTTCAATTTATGCTTACACATATCTTCCATATCGAAATTTTCCCCACGTCTTTGCAGCAGCGAGGTATAAAACCCGATGACGCGTACAAGCAATTCCCATGCGCGCGTATAACGTAGCGCCTTCGGAGCGTTCGCGGGAGAAAACGATAAGTTAAATAAAACAAATCTAGCCGAGGGCGTTCCCCGCAGGAAGTTGCGCCCGCTGAAGCGCGGATATATCCACGGAGAGGAGGAATAGTCCACCTGCGCGTGCTTTAGCAGAGAAGAGCGAATATACGGCCGTGCATCGGAGGACGTAAGACAGCTTTATCGCCGCTGGTGGAAATTGTAAGCTTTTTTAGGCGAATCTTTCGCGAAAAAAAAACAGCTGTCCACCTCGAAGGAGCAATCGCGTGGATCAGCGGCCAAGATACCGCGCGGCTTCGTTCCTCCGCGGTTTGCACCGATTAATAACCATACGCGCCTGACAAATTCGTCGAGAGTCACGCGATACCCTTGGGACGAGATTGGGTCTCCTCTCTGCCCGAGCGGGCAGACCGACCGAGATACGTCGGCCTAAAAAGCGCGATGCTCAACGAGATGTATGAGCATCGCGATACTGCACCGACGTTCATCGACTTTTTTCTTCTTCCCTTCCCTTCTTCTTCTTCTTCTTCTTTGTTTTTTTTTTCCTTATACGATATCGGTGCGAGGGTACTGCCTTTTGGAGCGCCAGCTCACGCGGCTGGAAATCGCGGGGTTAAGGCAAGCCGGTTGGAGCGATGGAAAGCGGAGCCCCATTGAAATATCAGGGCCATAATGATGTATCATTAATTATCACGCGGCGGCCACCTTGGCAAAGTGTCCGCGATATATCCTTTCTGGCTCCAATTAATAACCCCGGATCCGTGCAGGAGACTCTGTCTCCATTGAGCATCCAATAATGAGGTTGCAGCTATCCCCCGGCGAGGCTTTATCTTCGTTCGCGATAAGTGCGCCCGAGATCGCGGGTTTAACGTGGCGAAGTGAGCTCCTGGAGAAGCTGCTCGCATTATTGGAAAAACGTAGAAAAAAGCCCGGGTAACTACCCAGAAACTATGCCGTAATACTTGTCGCCGACGGTATATGAGCCGAGTTACCAGCGAGGCGTGGAGCGAAGAAATGGATGGACGCATAACTCTTCGGAAGGTGGAAACGCGCTCGAACGGATAAAACCGAAAGTTAGTTGGCCGCCGCTCTTATCAGCGTTATAGGGTTATGGCGGCAGTGCTCGAGTTTAAACTTTTAATCGACGAATCCTACGTTCTTTTCATACGCCGACCGTACGCCCTGTTCGTAGAATCAAACTCGTCCCCCGCAGAGGAACGTGATCCGGTTGGTTAAAAATTCTCCCCGTGCGCATCGTCCGCCGGAAAACCTCGGTCTCGATTAAAACGCGTCTCTTCCTTTTTCACCCCGGAAAAACCGGGGGAAGCGCCACGGATGGCAAACTCCCGAAAGTACCGCGTATCCAACGGCCGAAAAAACGAACAATCGGAAACTGCTTAAAGTTAAATAACTCGACGGGATTGTGAAACCGCGCCTTCTCTCTCCGTCCACCCGGATTATAATAATTTTATTGGGGCGGCAAATCTCCGGCGGCCCATTTAAATTCAGGGTACGAAGACCCCTGAGTCTTTTTAGCTCGCCATTTTTTGTACCTCGGCTGGATAACGGCTCTAAATGTTGGCGGACCCTCATCGAGAGACGTTGGAATGGAAGACGCCGAGTGTAGGATCTACTTTAGATCCTAGGACCGTCAGCCTCGTGAGAAGTTCTCGGCGCATTTGGGAATCGAGAGAAAAAGAGAGAGAGGGAGAGAGGGGTCCGATGCGACGCTGGAAGAAGAAGCCGAACGAAAGTTTGGCCCGTCCTGGCGCGTGACGCAATCAGGGCCAAATCAAATCGATGGGATTACCTCGGTTTTTGCGAATCCGCGGCCGTTGTTCCTCCGATTTTTGTCCGTCCAAGTTGCTCCTCATTATCGCCGGATCGTGCGCGGCACTCGAAATTTCCACCCTGGATGGCATCTCGCTGGGTGCAAATCTGCGTGTAAATCGCTCTCCTCCCCTCCTCCGATAATCCACTCGCGGGAGCTTCGCGAGGAAAAATAGCGGCGGAGGATTCTTCACGAGAAATCGACTGGTAATACCTGCCGATAATGGGGAGGGAAAAATTTAAGAGTGTCTCGCGTAGTCCGAAGCGGGGAGGGGCTGAAAGTTTGGCGCGTTAATCTGATGCAGTTAAAGCCAGTTCGTACTGCCGGGATTCCTCGAGTTTTCTAGTTATACGATGCCTAATGCCTTGCCCCCCCCCCCCTCCTCCTCCCCGAGTTGGCCCAGGCTTATCTTGAGTGACAATGAGAAAACGCTGCGTAATGTGACCCAGTTCCATTATGTATGCATATTCTGGAAACGAGCTAAATGCCCCAAAAGGTTATATCCGGCCAGCGAGAACGCGAGTTTTTCGGGGACACCCAAAAGGCGGTCAGGTACGAGAGTCGCTTACCGTTAATTAGGCCCATTGAAGTCCGATGAAAGTCTAAGGAGCGGGAGGGGGGTAGAGCTAGGAGAGCACGGGGCGTCGAGTTTGGCGAAGGAAATTGATAAGGTCGTTGAGCAAACGCGGTTAACTTTTGGTGGGTTAAGTACGCGAGAAAAGTCCGGCCTCGATGAAGCGGCCCTTTAATTGATATCGGGCAAACACATTCGCGAAATGAGGATAGCCGAGGGGAAAAAAATTGAAAGCGCCGTCGTAAGTGGTTTCCACTTACGCCAGCCGAATGGTTTGGGGAAGAGCGAGCGAATCTTGGTTACGCGCCGTACACCTTGGCTCCTTGAAACATGGACGATCGAGAGAATCGATCTTTCCCAAGGACAGGAGAGGGCCGCCTCGGATTTCGTACAAACGCTTGTACCACGGTTTCTGCTGATCTAACTTTTAGTTCCTGTGCCAGGTAAAAGGTACCTTTTAAGCCACGAAAGTGCCGGTTTCGCAGAAAGCGTCTCTCCATTAGCGGCGCTCCGTAACTCTAAAGATTCATGACACGCCTCGCCCACGACGCGTTTTTAGGTTTTCCCGCAATTTTCCGGTTTTCGTTATGATCATACCAGCCACGTCGAATGGATCGAGCATGGACTTATTCTCGTTCGTAATATCCGAGTGTAATTACCACAAGGCGAGGCATTCGTAAAGAAATTACGAGAGGCGCATTTGTCAAGCTTCGCTGGAAGTTTGCGCTTAGAATGCGACACGGCTCGTCGATCAAAACTTTCCTCCTGCCACGCAGATTGCCGCCTCGTTCAAGCCTCAAAAATGTGCACTTTTCAAAAGAGTGCTCATTTTCAAAATGGGTCTTCGCTCTGACCTATTCATCCTCATCTTAGCGCGGACGATAATATACTCTCGATGCGCAGTCATCGTTCATATTAGTTAGCCGGTTGAGCGAGTGTGGTGGTCTCGGTGCAATTCCTACGAACCGCTTCACGGCTTTTTCTCCTCCGTAAGCGCATTACGGCCGACTTCTTATCCGACAGGGCCATTCGCGCCGGCGTTATTGCCAGACAATATCCACTCCCTTCCTTTTAACCTCCTGTACGCTCGAAAATTCATCCTGTAAGGAAAAAAGAAGCAGCTCGTCGCTTAGCCCCCGCGAACCTTTCGCTCGAGATAATCCGGGACACCTTCGTAATGCGCTTCTCCACGATGTGATTTTAACCGCGGCTTCTGGTTCGCGCCGTGGAATGTATTTTTCCCGGTAGACGCAATGCATTGTAAGATCCCTAATGCATTTCATCGCGAAGCGCAACCCTTTTTCAACGCGCGTCCAAGCCGCTTCGTCGAGGAACATCGGGCAATTCGAGGGGAGTTATTCTCCTTGGACCTTGCGGAATATCAAAAAAATTGTGCCACTCCGGACGCTCGTTTAAAATTCATGGACTCGCCGTTTTTCGCGCATCGCACGGCTCGTCGCACACGTGTAACAACGTGGCCACTTAGCGCTCTCTCCACGGCTGTTTATTCGCAGAGCCACCCGTCACGACCTCGACGCCGCGCTTCCGGTAGTTTTATCGAGAATAACGCGTGTACACGATTATGTAGATGCACTGTATTTACAAGGCTAAACTGTAGCAGTGGTTTACGCCCGACACGATTAAAATACTAACCGCGTACCACGTCGTACACCGTAATTACGGTGCGTTTCGCGAAACGATAATTTCGCACAATGGGATTGGAACGTCAGGAACAACGTATTTCATCCTCGCGGTTTAAGTTGGCAGACGGGAGGGAGTCCGTTTATTAACGAGAATCGGCGTTCAACGCTCGTGCGCCGCTGAATCCGTCGAGGAGCGAAAGAAGGGATGAAAACTCGGGCGAATCGCGAGCGAATGCGGAAGGAAACGTGTAAAACCGTTACGCGACAATACATTCTAATGACCGCGGCCCCGCGGTTCGGCCTCCGACTCCCAGAAGGACGTTCAACCGCGCGCAGTTTTCGCGCCCCATTCTTTCACGTCGTTAGCCCGCGGCCTCTCCCGCGCGCTTCCACCCCTTTATCCGATTTTCGGGACCGTCCTTTACCCTGTTTTGTTTCTCTCTTCCCTCCCCCGCCCTCGGCGCGAAGCGAATAAAGAAAAACGATACATCGATAAATCGTCCAGCTCGTCTCGTCGGTTTACGAGGCGCCGTGATGCGCGCCTGTAAGATACGAAAATCCTTTCGACGGATCGACTCAACGTCTCCAGCCCTCCATCCCAGTCGCCATCCTTCGCCTTCCGTGCGCATCGCTGCATCCGGTTTGCATCGATGGGAAGCCGGAGGAAATTCATCATCGGTTTAACGAGCCGCGAACGACGATCTGCTTAGGTCGATTTGTGACCGAGTAGCGGAGACGTTGCGTTCGTTTCTTCGGATGGCGACATCGATTTTCCACAACTGTTTAGTCCGGGGATGCGCTACCGAAGATTCCCCCGGCGCTGCATTTACGGTGTGCGGATTGCATCGAGAAATCAAGGAGCCAGGGGAGGAATCTTTTCGAAATTCTTCCAATAAAGTCGCGATGGCCGATTGAGTAGGTTAATCGTTGCCTCGTGAGAGGACGGCGGTTGTTTCGATTATTATTCAAGGGGGTAGGAAGTGAGCGGGGAGAACCTTCGTCGTTCGTCACTCGGGCAGCTTTCTCGTATTCTTCCTGACACCCTTTTCACCCTTTTCTCTCTCGCGACCATTAGCCACCCGCAGTGGCGAATGCGTCTGCGTTATATCGCCCCCGTCATGGCCGCTTTTATGACTCTATTTACGCCCTCCCCCCCCCTCTCGCCCTTCTCCCATCGGCGCATCTAAACGTATGAATTTTTATTCCCTCGGCAGCTTTGTTCCAAGATTATCTTGCCGATCCCCCTTTATGCCCGAGCTTTATATCCGATCGGCCGCTTATCCCGACCAGTCTGCGCTTATCGCCGGTCCATCGCTGGAAGGTGGACCTCAAAAGCGAAACCCTTCTCCCTAATTGCGCGAGCGAGCCGCTGGCAAGTAATTACGTTGCGTGGTCCGCTCGATAATGCCGTAATGTAGTGGTTAAAAATTAAATATGGGACCATTACTCAGGCACGTGAGTCTCATCTATCTCACCCCTGTCACGGCCTCGCATCGTCTCGCTTTCTTTACGCGCCTCTCCCGCCTACGGCATCCTCGCTCGTGTCTCGCGCCTCTCGCCCTCCCCGACGCTCTCTCCTTCGATCCTCGCGGAGGACCGAAGACGATCCGCCCTGGGAAGCATCGCGCCTGATAATTTGTCGAGTAACGATTCGGCACTCACGATGTTTTGCGGCCGCTCCTCTCGGATGGAAAGTTCCTCCGATCGTGGCGGCTGATAATAAAGTACTCGTGTGTCTTTTTGCAACGCGCTTGGTATGCGTTTGATGATTTTGTTTATTTATTCATTTTAAAGTCACGCGTATTTAATTTATTTATTATAAAGTCACGTGTATTTGCGTTAGCCGACGATCTATAGCGAAGTCAATACTCGAAAGATCGACGAGTGGTGATCGCAGAGAAATGAAGAAAATCGTTGATTACTCATAATCCGCCTTAATCTCTTAATTATTTAACTACCGATTTTTAGTGCCGTTTGCGGATCATAGCGGGCCACCTCTCTCGGTGGCCAGCCTATATCTCGTCCGCTCTGCCTTCGTGGTAAATTGAGACGAAAAGACGCCTCCATTCGCTTACGATATTCAACGTAGATTTCGGCGTTTGCCCCGTCGCATAAGCGAAGACGTAAGCCCGGCTTCTCTCCGCCCCCTCCGCTCCGCCTCTTTCGCCGCGCTTTTACGGCGAACCGAGGAGAATATGAGCTGGCGGTAGCCGTGAGAGATTCACCTCGATCCCCTTAAATCGTCTAGCGCGCTTAAAGAGTTTAGCAGACCTGGCGGCATTGGGGTCAGACGCGCCGTATTGTAGTTACCAAGTCGATATTTTAATCTCCGCGACCTGGCTACCGTGCCGCCAGCGGATTGTCCCCGGCTCGAATGGGAAAAAAAGCGGAAAACGTGGAAAAAAGTGAAAAATAAACGAGGAGGAAGGGCCGAGGAGGGAGGCGAAAGACGCCGTGAGCAGGGCTATGGAAGATGCGGTGGATAGATAGGGGGATTTATTACGTTTGAGGAGAGAGAGAAGAAAAACCGTGCGCGGCAGGCGGTGTTTTAGCGAAAGGAGGACCGGCTGAGAAGGTGGAAAGGAAGGAAAATATGGCACGAGGTGAGCCAAAATACGGGATAGAAGAGAAACTGGTTCGATTTCTCGCTCACGCTTCACCTTTCGATTGTCGGATGGACATCTGCCTACGAGTTAACTTTATTGCTGTAAAATAAAGGGCTTCCTAAATCGAATAAACTGGCGTATCGTAATCTCGACGATCTCTGCTCATCTCCTGCACACTTCTATAATCATTTATTAACCATAAAATCGTATTGGGAATCGCGTTATCCATAAGTAAGCATACGATTAACTTTAAATGGCCGAATACGCGACAATCAAAATCGATTGTCTAGCAGCTAAATTTAAAAGGACACGCACTTTATACTTCGCTCCACGAAAACTCTCTCCCATTCTCGTTCTCTCCCGTACTTTGGCGCGGCCTGTACAACTTCCTTCGGCCTCGTCGAACCGCCGAGTCATCCGAGGCGTGTAATGAAAAGGTGAATTATCGTCGGGACGAAGGAGAATATAAATACCGAGAGGACGGGGTGGCCGCGACGGGAGGAGCCCGAGGAATCGGCCCGGGCAGAGTAACGCTCTCCCCGAAAAATCCAGGACGCTTATTCCCGGGGGAGTGCGAGAGGCGGAACGATATAGCCAGCTGTTCGTGTGCCGGGCAAAGAGGCGGAAAGAACGAATCGGCAAGGGAATGAGCGTAAACGAATAAAAGCGGAAAGGGGATGTAAGTACGTGGTGGCGGGTGCAAAACAAACACGCACGCGAGTCGTGGGTCAACAATTGAATACGCTCCGGGGGGAAAAGGGCCGAGTAACCGCGCCAAACTCGGTCCCAGGGGATGTCCGAATAAATTCCGCATTCGCGGTGGCTGGTTATGCATATATCACGAGTCACCAGGACTTCCAGCGTTGCGAAGATATTCGTACGGCCATGAAGAACCCATCTGCATGTTCGGAGAGCCCGCAAAAAGATCGCGATCGAATCCTTCCTCGAGTATTTCTAGCGCTACGTCGAAGTAATGGAACGAATAAATCCACGCGCTCGCGAATTACTCTCGATGTTCTCGAATTATCGAACGAATTCGCGAGAGTGCACGTCGTCGTCGTTGTAGTATCGAGACTTCGACGATGCCTCCTCATTTTTTGATCCACCTGTTACATTAAAGGTGCGTTAATCGGGGACGTCCGAAAGATCCGTTTTGCTCGCCCTGAATTCGCGATAAAGGGGATAGAGCGAAAAAGCCATCTCTCGGTGCAGGCGTTATCTGGCGCTAGAAGAAACTCGCGAGAGGAGCAAAGGGCATGATTTATTCCTGCATAATCCACAGGTCTGCGCGGAGAGGGAAGGAGAAAGAGGGGAAAGGCGCGTTGGACTGTCGCGAATAGCGTCCAGGGTCTGGCAAGGAGGGCAAATTCTCTTTTTTACCATTTCCCGTAGGAGTTCCGCCGGTTAATTTGCCGATGGTCGAGGTACCGACGGTTTCACTTACGTTTCCTGGCTGGCCCGCGCTCATCGAATATCGATATTTCACGATCCTCCATCTTTCGATGCTAGCCGTCCTTCGGGCAAAAAAATAACCGGACAAGAATAATCCCTCGGAATCGGCGAGTGCCAAAGTCGAAACGCCAAAGGCTCGCTCGACATCGCGGCTGTGGCTTTCCTAATCGCGATAAGAACGATGCGGAGGCTAATTGGTCGTGTTGAACAACCGGCGTATCTATTATACAAACGACAATAGGGGCAATTATGACTTTAGGGCCGTCAGGCTGTCAACCGGCGTGCTAGAGGGGCACGCTCGGCGAAACAATGGAATAGTTAGAGGCCCAAATCGCGTGGTAATTGCTATAACGGCCAGCCTGATTGCGATTTCCTACACCACCACCCGACAATACCCTTTGTGCGCCCATTTCTCCGGACTTCTTTTATCCATTTCCCGCGACGGGACGCAGCCTTCTCCTTCGTGGCCTCGATGGCGCGGGAAACGAGGCGTAACGATTTCTAGGAACCCTTTGGAAGGGACGAACGAGTGCCCGTTAATTTATAGTGGCCGATAATCAAAAGTGGCGCACCACCAAACGTACGATTTACAGTACAGAGGGGCGCTCGCATTGAAATGCAAACCGGGAATATGCGAGGATGATTCTTGATATGAAAAAGCGATTCTGGCTTACGGAGAGGGCGGGAGGGATTTCCTGGAAGGTCATTAAACGAGCCAGGGCGACTGGCCAGCCGTGGCCAAAACGCCTAAGGTACGGTGCTCGAATGGACATTACGAGATCTCGGAAGAGGGGTCGCCATCGGTGTCCCTCAAAAATACGATTGCCCATTTTCCGTACGTTCCAGGCTGGATAATCTTGCCTCGTAAATTCCGCCGGTGCTTTTGGAGTCTCGATGCGGCAAGACGGACGCCGCGAAAGAGCGAGACGGAGGAGGCAAGCTTCGCGGACGGACGTGGACGCGATGTCCCGTCATTCCTCTTCCGGTTGGGCGCCATTAATTCTCCCGGTAACGAAGCAACGTCGAATTCGAGCGCGAAAGCTGCTCGACGCCGAAGGAGAACGGTCCCTCGAGCGGCATCAATCCAGATTCCACTTCCACGGTTGGGGCTGGATGGAAGCCTCGGACTTTGGCGCGATTCGAAGAGGAACGCCCATCGTCTCCCGATTTTTCCACGCGATCAGCACACCCTAGACCCGCTGCTCTGGAAGCCAATTTAGATTCCTGGGCAAATTACCACTCTGAGCTATGCCGAGATTTCGATACAAAATGGATCTTCGCCAAGAGCGCGCAGAGCATCGTGGACGAAGGATAAATCGACGAATAACAGAAATCTACATAAGCCATCGAGAAATGGAGCGGTTTCTTTGAAAAATCCTCGATACCGGAATATCCGCGCCGATCGGCCATATTTCTTCATTTATTATCAGCGAAAACGAGCTTCGAGATAAGAATTCGCGGTGAGCTTCGGATCTCACGGACCTAGATACTCGCATGATTTGTCATCCTTGGAATTCTACGCGCAACGCGCGTATTACTCCAAAGAGCGGTTCACAGGGTGAAAGACCTCGGCCAAAAATCAGCTATACGAGGAATCGTCTTCACGTTTCGCCGTTTCGATCCCCTTCGAATTACACCACCGACGTGGGTCGCTGGATGCGATAAATATTCCACGCCCGTTCGTTTATTATCCCCGCGTTGCCGGCCACGGATTCCTTCGAGGCGCCTCGGGTGCGGTCAGTGCCGCCAAAGAGCATCCTTAAGTGGAATGGAACACCGGGCGAGAGTGGCTTTACGAAAAAATTCCATTTGAGGGATAAGCCATTCCGGAGGAAGAATCGAGCGCCCTCTCCACCGATCGGCATCCTCCTGGCACGATTTTCTCACCCACCGCGCGATACGATCCGTCGATACGATCCATTATCGTGATCCTCGATGAACGCGGGACAAACGCGAGATTCGCGATTTCTCTTGAATATTTATATCCAGAGGAAGTTGACGTGCCGCTAGAATCTGGCCCCGATAGGCCCCCCCTGCTCAGACCTCCGATAAGGACCTTATTTATGAACGGAGGAGAGCCCGTAATCCGGCCATACATATTTATAAAGCGTACATACTTTATACAGCCTCGCTGGTCGTCTGGGTAATTAACTGTATATTTCAAGCCAACGCTCGATAATGAGTGTTTGTCCAGCATCTCGTAAAATATGGGATATCGTGTCGATTATCCGAACCCGAGCGCTCTCCCCGATGAAATCGATGAAGCTTTTGCTTCGCGAATATCGGAATGGAATATTTTTAACGAGCCCGCGCCAAAGCAACTTCCTAACGAGGCTCGTCGAGGAGGAATATTTATATATTGGATAATCGTCGCGAGTGGGACTCTAACTGCGATATTATCCGGATTTTAGGTATTCGACAAGCATAATCGTGGATACATCACGGCGTCGGATCTGAGGGCGGTCTTGCAGTGCCTCGGGGAGGATCTGTCCGAGGAGGAAAGTGAGTATCGCTCGGTTTCGTCGCTCTGCTTCTATCGTACGCGATACGATGATATTATATACGATACCCGCGATTACAATATGCATCATTAGGAGATAAAATCACGGAGAAGCGTGCGCTTCTTGATCGGCCAGAGCTCTAATTAATCTCAAATTGACATAAAACGATCAACCGCCGGTTGGATAACGGCTTAATTAATAGTTTATGCCTCGTCTACGGCCCGTTCGTGCGCGCAGCGTAATTTGCCGATAAATTACAAAGCCGACGAGCGGCTCTGTCCCGTGGAGGACGGTGCATCCTCCAGGAAAAAGGTAATGCGTCGACAAATTGATACGCCGCTCGTACACGTCTCCCTGTAAATAAAAGAGGCGTTGGAAGCGCGAGGAAATTTGATCGAAGGTGGCCTTTCCGGTTACCGCTTTGATTCGCGATGACACCTCTTCGTAGATCCTGCCAAAGCTCGACCGTAATTCGAGTGCTCCTTTGACGCCTCTCGCGTTCCTCGAAGTGTTCCCGAAGCTTGCGAAAAATTTCACAGTCGCGCAAAGGACGCTCGAAAGGTCCTCGATATTTGCCTGGCGTGTTTCGAAACTTCCTCGAGCTTTACCGACGCCGAACCGCCTCTCCGCTTCTGTCCTTAATCGCGACGTGCAAAACCGCGAGCGCGAATTCGATGAAACGAAGCGTAAGCAGGGCGGAGCTCCTGGACGTCCGAAACTGTCCACCTTTTCCAGGAGGCTTTTCTTCCTTGTCGAATTTCCCCTATTTCCGGGGCCAGCTCTTTTCCTGGCCGATCTTCGCGTAAGCCGAGCGAGCGGGTTAATTTAAACGAAGCGTGTTTATCGGAGCCGGGGCGAAATACGCGGGAGAGGCGACCCGCGGGAAGACGCCTTCCTCCGAACTTAAACACGGCAGTGTTTGATATCCGCGGAGGGCTAATTATTGTTGGCTCGTTAAACAGGACACACAGAAATATTTGAACGGACGACCTTCCGGCCCCTGTGTTATTCCATGGGATTTCCAGCTGTTAATTCCGTTTGTCTAGCTGTACTTAGACCGCCGGAAATCATAAGTTCCCGGTTTCCCTTGGAAATTCCCGGTATTTTCTGAGATCACACCCTTACCGTGGGGGCACAAATCGGAAGAATACACTCTTCGTGGACGTCGAGCACGAAAGTCTGGATTTTCTCCGGTTCTCGTTACGGTCCTGCTCGTTGTCGCGCGTCACGGTAATCTCGTAGATTTATTTGCAACGCGGAATAAACGTCTCCCGGTCCAATTGTCCGTAAGCCTCTGCTTTTTACAGTTCCTTTAGCAACGCCATGCCGCGGATTACGCAAAATTCTACCATTAAATTCACGTGTAAAGCGTCTCCCAAAAATTATCCCTCTGATATCGAGATGTTGCAAAATAAGCCATCGCGTATCGCACGTCGGTAATCGTTTGCCTTCTGCACGATTCGTACTTCTCTCGCGAGTGCAGGACCAATCGCGGTGTCTACGAACGTCAGTGGCACGTTTTCGGTTTCAAGGGTCCTATCGGTTAATTATGACGCCCAGGAGTATTAATTGGGCCGCGCCTTGAAAGTAGACGCCGCACAGAAGCTGTTCGCGGCAATTTAGAACGCCACGAGCCATGGACGAAATTGGTTTCTATTTGTGCCGGAATGTCAAATTAACTTCGATAACTGCCAGACTTGTTTTTCCCTCGTGGCGTCGAACCGCTCGAAAGGTTGTACGATCCTTGCGCGAGTGGAAGGAAATTCGAGCGAGAAAGCAAAACCAGAGTGGCGGAAAAGTACGCAGGCGAGTTATTAAAGATTCTCACTTTCGTCCGCGAGTTCCTCTTCGTTCATTCATCTTTGCCGTGCAAATACCAGAAGTTATCGCAAAGGAATCCCTTTTGCATTCTTGCGCGACACTTTGGCGAAACGGACGCGCGGAAAATCGTTAATCACGATCATCGTATTATACTCGAGAGCGAATCCAGCGTCGCTCCACGGCTTCGAGGTCTTCGAGCGAAATTAATTTTCTCTCAAATCGAATCGTCGCGGATTTAAGGGCGACTCGGAGCCGATTAGTACGCGGCCCTCTTCCCCTCGAAAGTTCGCGATCGGTGACGATGATCGCGCGACTTTACCCTAAGCATTATCCGCCGGCGAATCCCGATTAGCTTTTTGCAAATTAGGTCTCAGAATCGGACGAACCGAAAAGTTTGAGGGCGACGCTTCCACCGTAACGATCGCCGATCTCTGCGCTCTAACGCTTTAAATGCTCGCTTCGTCGTCTTCATTCCTCTTCGCGGCGATAAATTCTAAGTGGAAATAATGCGGCCCTCGACGATTCCCCCCTTTTCCTTTTTTCTAGAGGGAATCCGCACGCTCTTCCGCGATGCTTCCGCCACTCGTGATTGGAATTGAGCCGAGAATACGACGTGGAAAAGATATAACGCGCTCGTGCGGAACATTTGACTTCTCTACCCGAAATCTATCGTGGAAAATCGATGAGTTCCGATTCGACTAATCCTCCGCAGACGCGATTTTTATCCTCGAAGAATTACGATAATCGCGTCGCGTTCGAAGAAGAAAGGACGTTTCGACGATATCGCGATATACGATCCATATCCCCAAATTTGGTGGGATCGCCCTTTCGAACGCGCTTCGCTCTTCAGCGTCGAGCGAGAGCGCATCGAAAATCGTTTCTCGCCGTGAAAAATCGCCCCTATCCCGCGGAATGCCAAGATTATTGCCCGGGAGCGATCGCGCATTCACGCTCGAACCGGCTCGCGTCTAATTAAATTTTTCACGATAGAAGTGCCGCCCGCCTCCGGTTTCAGCGCAAAGCGGACACCCGTGTGCGAATAATGGCCGCGATTCGGGCTGGCGAAGTTGCGACGAACTAAAGTTACGGATTATTCGGCTCGGCTAACAAAATCAACGAGATAACCGGCGGACGGATTAAGCGAGAGCGAGCGGAATTGCAGCCTGGATGCGACTAAAAATGAAATCCCACCGGCGTCACGTCAATTAATATACAATTGGCGGTGGCCGACTTTAATTAGCCAAATGTAATAGTTGTCCGGCAGCCGCACCGGCTGTCACGAGATTCGACGCGACGCGGCTGTTCCCTCGATCCGATCGACGAGGCGACGAGCGAGCGTTCGTCGAGGACGAGTGTTCCTCGCAGAACGAATCGGCCGAAATTGTTTCCTCGAAATACGAGCGAAGAGAAAAATGGGAACTACGCTGGCGTGGACAGAGGCTCGAACTACCACGCGCTAGATCCAAGTCCGAATCCCGCCCATCACTCATGCTTTTTTCCACGCGATACGTACACCTCAGCTCCGCTGCTCCGGAATCTTCCTCGCACGTTAGGTCCTAGGCCAAACTACCTTAGCGGTCGATGGCGAAAATTAATCGAACGAGAAGAGTAGCGAGGTAAATTCGAGCTTCGAGCCGACCTACTTCTGTGTTTCAGTCGAGGATATGATCAAGGAAGTCGACGTGGACGGGGATGGACGGATCGATTTCTACGGTAAGACTCGCCACGATGTTTTCCCCCGTACGTTCCCTTCGATTCCCGCCGAGGATCCGAGAAAAATGTAAGGAGGAAGGAAAAAAGTTGGCCGTACCTGGCCTCCGGCGATTTTCCCAACAATTGATCGAGCGAGGGCGAAGGGAGGGCGAGAGGGCGGCCGGAGGAAGGTGGAACGCGAAGGTATCTCGAGCCTTGGCTGCTTTGGGCCAAGGGCGACTTTTGGCGGACAAGAGGAGCTACTTGTCTCGCGGCCTCGGTCACGGTTAGGACGCAATTTCGCGTAAAGGTATCTCCGGAAGGGGTGAACGGACGGGGAAAAATCCTCCAGGATTTTTTCCCCCAGTGCCCTTCCTTCCTCCCTCGCTTTCTCTCCTCGCTCACCTCGGGCCCTATTTTGCGTATTCAGAGAGCGTAGAGTATCGCCAAGAGCGGTTAGGTAGAATATTTCCGACTACTTCCTTCCTTCCACCCCACGAGCATCTTAAAGTGCACGATCGTGCACGTCCGTCACCGTGATTCTCCCAGGATAGATCCTCGAGTCGTTATAATCTCGAGATTATATCCAACACCCACGTTTATCTGGGATTTCGAGACTTTTATTTCGCGGAGAGTGCGTTTAGTAAGGATTCGCGTTTAAATCCAAGTTAAAGCGAAGCGAATCGCTTTAAGGAAACTCGATCTGATTTTAGACGTTCGAGGGGCATTTTCTTTTGATCCTCGTTCACTGTGTGCGTGTTACGTAAACGATCCCTGTCCTTCCAGAATTCGCGCACGCGCTTGGAGAACCTGGAATTGACGAGGACGAAGAGGACGAGGACGAGGATCTGCAATCTCCGGGCTACTAGGATGTTACCTATTCTCATCTCTTTATTAGATAGAACGAATTTACGACGAGCAAATCACAATGAACGAT
Source organism: Ampulex compressa (assembly GCA_038496175.1). Classification (NCBI taxonomy): domain Eukaryota; kingdom Metazoa; phylum Arthropoda; class Insecta; order Hymenoptera; family Ampulicidae; genus Ampulex; species Ampulex compressa. Next base: position 25,336 of record JBCFXI010000001.1, read on the forward strand.
TGTGTTTACGATACTTTTCTCCTCTGGCATTCACCGTTCGAAGCATGGGCGTAATAAGCGAGGGGCACCGACGCGACAAATTCTGGCGAGTAATTCCCTCGATCCACTTACCGGTTGTACGAACGAATCGTTTTATTTTTGCCCCGCGATAGCCGTTCCTCGACCAACGCGTTCTTCGATCGACCATCAAGACGATCCGAATTTCCTAAAATCGAGCAGCAATTCGCGCAGCACGCTTGCAATCGCCCTGAAGGAATATATTACGCGTACTCCTCGAACGTGCTACCTCCGGTGAATGAGGAGGGACTGTCTTTTCGACAAAATGCTAATGGCACGTATCATAAAAATCGTAGATTCAATGCCTGGTGCGATTTCATGTTACTTCATCTTGTTCCTGGCTCTCCGCCGAATCGATCGCACATTCGTGAAAGGATCCATCGATGTCCGTTTCCAGCAGTGGAAACCATGTCTCGATAGCTACACGCTCCTCGCTAATACATCCTCGTCGTTCCCGCCTACCCGTCAAAAATAAGGATCGAAATATCCTCCTCGCGATCTCGAAGCAATAGAGCACCGTCGCACGCGCGTAACGTGAAGTCTCAGCAAGCATCGCGTCTATTTTACTCCACTAACTGTGCTAAAGTCTCTTCGATAGGCAAATCTTACGCGAACCGTATTCGGTGGCTTATGTGATAAGGGAAGGAATTTGTCCAGGGAAGACGTTCCAAACTTGGTCCTTCCTTTTGAACGTGGGAGCGATCATTGATCGGCGCGCGATCAAATTCCTTCGCGTCGGCGAACTTTGAGCGCTTTGGGCGCGATCAAATGGCCGGGCTTCTTACCTGGCCGACGAGTTGGCGGCCCACTTTCGATTGGGGAACTCTGGATTCAGGATCGTAATCGACCTCGTCTCGTAAGCATGTGGATTTTTCGATTTTACTCTCGTCTAATTAGATCATTATATTCAACTTAAAGTAACTTTAAGACCTCGGACACCCGAGATTTGCCCCGCGGATCTCCGAACGGCGGACGCGAGTTTCGATCACTTCTTGCTTGTATTATCACGAGATAAGACTCTATCGCTGCGCGATCAATTTTTTCCATGTCCTTCCGCCCCGATCGTGCCGACCAAGAACGCGGGCCTCGGGCGCGAGAGCGATTAATTAAACTGAATTTTAAATCGATCTTGATCGCTTTGCTCTCTCTCTCTGAGCCTCGTACTGTGTACCTTAAATGATATATCACTGTTACGCCATTACCAAAAGCCGCACGCTGTTTCAAATATTTTAAAGGATCTAATAAATCATTGAAAAACGGAATTTCAGCGGTGATTATTTCACGCCCCTCGCCTCTACCTCCTTTTACCCTCGAATATCCGTATACCTTGGGGAAATCGGGATTGCGCATATGAAAGAATCTGGAGAACAGTCGGGATTTTCTTAAATCTTCATTTTTATTAGCGATAAATAAACTTACATATCTTTACAGTAACAATGTCCTTTTGTAACTCTCGGAAAATATGATAATATCTATTCGCGAAAATTCATATAGATCAAAACTTCCTCCCCTTCCTCGTGCCTGGCTGTTGATCCTCCTTCTTCCGGCAACGATGAACGAATTCATAAAAAATCAGTACGACACAAAAGGCGTACATACGATTCTACGCTGCGTGCGTTTTACATATGACCTATATGCGAATTTTACTTAGTATTCCTAATGTATTAGCGAGCGTACAACTGCCGAACATAAAAAAAAAAAAAAAAAAAAAAAAATCCGAAAACGTAAGACTTCCGTTAAGTATCGAGTCAATCAAGCGTTCGTGACTATTGACTCTTTTACGGCGATTTAACGTGGGCCCGAGCGTCCATTGGATTCGGTCGCGTGCACCCACCGGTCTTACATCTTAAGTTCCTCAATGCCATCCAGCTTCTGCTCTTAACTGGCTTACGTCTTTATTCTCCTCGTGTATCCAATGTCCGTAGTTATTTTTTGCAATTTTTTTTTTTAGACACGGTCGACTTCGCGGTCTCGGTATTAAATAGAAAATCATTCGTTCTCCGCAAAGCTCGCCGCCTTAATTTATGCGCGTCGCCGTAAAGTTGCGAATCCGACCATTCGCCAATTTGCAATTCGTTCTGTCACGATTCGGCGCGACGCTTTTAAAAAGGCTGGCCACGAGAACGAGGTTTCTCCTCGGCGTGGTTCGTTTCCAGCGACAAAGCGCGACGAAAGAAAAGAAAAACGCGCGAGCGATCGGCGATCTGCCGGCACCAGTTAAGAGGGAAAAGCCTTCGTTTAAGAGCCTATCATGCTTCCTCGGTATAATCAAAAGCATATATACATATGTACGAGTGTCTGTGTACGTGTGCGTGCGTGCGTGTCAAACGAAGTACGTACAGCTGAGAATTTGTCAAAACCTTTACCCCTCAAGTCGACGCTCCATCGCGATTACGGAACGTATTCGGTCGGCGAGGCCAACTCTTCTCGCCTCCCTCCTAATTCCCTCTTTTTTTTTTCCCCCCCTCCTTCGTCAATGATTTCTCGCCGAATCTCGTATACGCAGTTTTCTTTTGGGGGCTTCAAGAGCGACGTTTTTCTGACCGCAAAAAAATGAGCGCTCTATCGGCCCGGAACGATAAGAAACGATCGCAGATCCGCTTCGAGGTTTTGTTCGTCGCGCGCGTCCCCGTCGGCGGCGCGGTTACGATTAGAAAATTTTGTATCTTAACCGACTAATCCTAATTATTGGAGCGATACGCAAGGATAATTTATCAAATCACAATTGGTGTAAAAAATTAAGTCTCCTCCGCGCTCAGTCCTTTGAGCAGTCGAGGTTTTGGCGTTTCCCATATTCGTTTCGTATTACCAAGTACTAGCGAATCGTCTAACAGAGTTCAATCGTCCTAAGCTCACGGATTCACTGGGCAGCCTAACTCCTTCCTTGACCACCTCGTCGCCACGGTTTTAAGGCCGATCGACGACACCTCGGGCCGATCGCCTACGCGCAGTGGCCACTCGTTTATTGTCGACAACGCTCATCGTTCGTTCGACCTTTCGTTCGGCCGCCGGATGTACGCCCAATCCCACGTCTTCCTCGAAAAAGTGCGTGCCCGTTTGTCGCGTACCAAAGTCTCTCTATTATGCAACGATGATTCGCCGTTTAGTTGCCAATAGGTCAATCTTTGACGCAAGTCGCGATCGCGTGCCGTGAGCTCGTTAAAGTACAACCGAAGCCCCCTAACACACCGTGATCAGTAACGCTAAGTGTCCTTAGATAAGTAACATTCAACCGCGCACAACTTTAAATAGTTTAAAGCATTAACGTTAAGTATAGGTGGACTCGACGACGGGACTGCGCTCTCTCCTCTCCCCGCGGAACATCGTGGCTCGTCGACCCCGATTATCCGCCCGTCGTCGCTTCACCCCCAGCGCTGTTAATCGAGTCGATCCCTCGTACCGACGAGGAGAAAAGCCATAGGAAAGACTCGAGGTTTCTGCGGGCAAGTGTCGTCGGTCGCGCGGAAAATCGGCGAGCGCCGTTGGCGGATTCGCCGAGGATAAAAATATTCGATCGTCGAGAGGCGGGAACCGAGGCGAACCGCCGCGATCCTGCGATGATTCGCGCCCTCCTCCATTCCGCCTCCTCGAATTCCTTCCGATTCGACCCACGAGACGATCGATCGCGAAAAGTAGGAACTGGATCGAGCTCTCGTTCACCGAGCTCGTGGTTTACGCTCTCCTCGGCTCGCCAATCGACTCCGCTCGATCGACCCTCCTCTCCACCGACTCCATTGATCCCCAGGATTACGGCGAAAGCCATCACTCGGTAATGGGACATCAAACACCAGACCGAACCGCCGTGGTCTCGGCACAATTCACGATCCGCACTCGCGTCGGCTTCGACATTCATCTCGTCCCATCGAACTCCGCTTTCTATCGATTCCATTCGGTCTCTGAGTACGGAACAACCGGCATAGTGGAAAACGCAGAAATCGGGATTGATCCTCCGTTGCTCGAGCACGAGTCGCGAATCACGATCCAGTCTTCGATTAAAATCCCTTTCAAAGCGTTTCCTCGATGTCGTAGCTGCGGAAAGCTCGAGAGCTGGGCAAACAGTCGTGATGGACACACGAGGCGCGATACGAGCTTCGCTCGGCTCGTCGATCCTCGATCCTCGATGTCGACCAAACCGAGGATCGTTCGACCTCCTGGAGATCCGCCTAGCACTCTGGCCCCCCCGTTTCGTGGGCGTTGGCCGTCGCGACGGCCGCGGCGAATCGCTGCCTCCTCCTCCTGACGAGGGCAAACGTGGACAAGGGAAATTTCCTGCGTGGTCGCGAGGATGAGATTGTAGGACGATCGCGATCCCACCTCGCGGGTGGTCCGCCTCAGAGGACCGGCTCCTCGTCGGTCTCCTCGTTGTCCTCGAGATCCTGCGATGGACAGTGAATGGCTGGCGTCGAGGGAAAGGAGCCCGTCTTGACTCGACGGTGTCTCTTCTGCTGATTGTTGCTCCCGCCGCTTCCATTGCCGATCCCGCTGTTGCTGCTGATGCTGCTGCTGCTCGTGCTGCTGGTGTTACCGCCGATATTGTTGCCGCCACTGCTTAGGTCGTAGTCCGACACCTGGCCATGGGCCAGGATCAAGGGTCGAAGGGCAGTGCGGACGGACCAGTAGAGGCGCGGGTAAGCTCGTTCCTGCTGCAGCATCAGCTCCTTGCTCTGGCTTCGTTTCTGAAAAATACCACGACGAAGCTCGATCACCGATCGCGTGATGTAAGTAATACGATTAAACCCGCCATTTGTGACGCAGGCGGGTATTCTTGATCTAAGGCTGCACGAGTTTGACCAACGACGGATTCACCTAAGAGAACCGACGTCGTTCGTAAATGGAAAAAGTAGGTAAGGCGATTTTTCACGTAGCCGATATCGCGAGGATGAAACGCGAGATAGCCGCGAGCAGATAGAATATCGGTCCGCTAAAAAACAAGCGTCTCGAGCGAACGAACGCCGCTCCCGGAGATAATTGCGTCTAAGAATAGCGCGAGCACGATGGCGTAGATAACCGCGTGAAAGTAAATGTCATTGACCTCACCTCGGGGAGATCGGCCGCCCTCCTTTCTCGCGAGGCCAAGAGCTTCTTGCTCTCCGCGAACTGCCTCAGCGCCTTCTCCCTCACGTACACGAACGGCCTGACGACCCTCAGATTCTGCCTGCGTATGTAGTAGTGGGCCTTCATCGTCCTGAGCCTGCCGCCGTGAAAGACGGACACCAGGAAACCCTCCGTGAGGTCGTCCAGGTGCTGGCCAAGGGCCAGGACGTTGTAATCGTGCCTCTTGGCCAGGGCGTACAGTTGCGCCCTGACCGTACGATTGCAGAAGCTGCAGGCGCCAGTGGCCAAGGAGACCTCCGCCTGATCCTCGGCGCTGCCGCTGGGTAGCTGCTCCTCGTAGAAATAAGCAATGTCCAGGGCCTTGAGGTAGCTCATGGACACCATGGGGTCGTGTCCCCCAGCGTCGATCGTCGCCGCGCCTATCTCGAAGTCGATGCCCTTGGATCTCGCGTAGAACCTGTACTGGTGAAGCGTGTGGAGCAGCGAGAGCGAATCCTTGCCACTGGCCGAGAGACAGACGAGGACCCTGTCGCTGTCGCGGATCATGTCGAACTCCTGCATAGCCTCGACGGCCGGCTTCCAGATATTCTTGGGCGGACAGTGCCACTGTGGCCTTGGGAACTCCGTCTTGTCGTTCTTCCCCTCGAACTTGGAGCTCTCCTGATCCTCCTCCTCCTTCAAATCCCCCGAGCACTCCTCGTCCTCGGAGAGATCGTCGTTCTGTCGAACCTGCTGCTTGCAGTTCGACTTACCCGTCAGCATGTTCGTGTTCCTCGGCTTTCGGCCATAACTGTTCGTGGAGTTGGATTCCGCGCTGCTGCTGCGCTTGAGGTCGATCGAGTCGAGCGACTTGTCGCTCTCGTGGAAGGAGAGATTGATGCCGCTGTCCTGAGAGCTGACGGAGTTCACGGCCGAGTAGATCTTCGGCAGGATCTTCCTCGCGTCTCCTATCTCCAGACCGCCGCACTCCTGCGGATCGTCGTCGACGTCGTCGTCCACGACGTGCTCGACCTCCTCGTCCTCCGGCTTCGCGCGGCCTCGTACGATCTGCTCGCTCTCCGCTGGTTTCATCACGTAGATCACGGTCTCGTCGGAGGAGCACTCGCTGGACATCTTGCTTTCCTGCTGCGACAATTCGCCGATCTTCCCGGAGATCTCGATGCCTCCGCTTCTCCTGGAGCTGGACAGCCTTGGCGAGGCGGAGGAAGGGGCTACTCTTCCTCTGTCCGGTGATCCGCAGCCGTTGGAGGAGACGTCGGAGGCCGAGGCGTCCGGAGAGTGTCTGTGAAGCCCGTCCACGGCGTTCACCATGCATCTGTGGAGAAAATCGAGCTTATTCGATCGAATCGGTTGTGGTGCGGGCGCAACGATCGAAGTTATGCAAACGAAGGAACGTAGAATTAGGAAAATCAAAGGGTAAACGTCCAGCCTTTAGGTACTGATTAATAAATTTACGTACCAATAAATAATGACATCATCGTATTAATTATGAAGTAAAACGTAAATCTATCCATAGAGCGCAAAATGCATTAACGTTTGTTGTGCGACGCGTTACACACATCACGTATAAGTTCTTTAATACACTCGCGACTTTGCGCAGTTTCTTTTTCCTTGCGTATTGCCGCTTCGAATGCTTTGATCATTCGCCGCTTGCACATTTGCTTAAACATTGTTCCACGCCTGAAATCGATCCTTACCTAATTTCCGACTTGACCTCGCTGGCCATCTCCTTCGAGAACTCCATGAGATACTCCGCTATGTCGCTGGCCGTGAAGGAATCGTGTCTGAGCTGCTTCTCCTCTATGGAGGTCGGCCCGAAAGTGCTGTGATTCCTCGAGTGATGCTGGGGCGTGCTCTCCGAGGTATTCGTCTCCGAGAGGACATCGTCCACCTTCGAAATAACCTCGCGGATCTCCGACTTGATCTCCGTCGCCAGCTCCTTCGTGACCTCCTTGACGTACGCGCTGAGATCATCCTCGGACCTCTGACCCGCGTTACCGGAAACCGGGGAGGATCTCCCGCCTCCGAGGAGCCTCTCCGTGTACTCCCCAACGGAGGAGTACGAGGACGGTGGCGAGGATGCGTTGTGACCGTTGAGAGACACGATGGAGTGACTCGGACTTCCGTTGTCGAGCTCCAGGGAATTCAGCTCGGTCTGACTGCTGCAGCTGCAGTGGAGTCGCTTGTGTCTGGAGGACGTGCCGTTGGAGGCGCTCAAGCCAAGGCTGGTCAGGGTCTGAGGGCTGAGGGGGAGCGGAGGGACCGGCGAGGAGGAGGAGGAAGCTCCGACACGATTGCCGGCTGGATTGCTCGCGGCTGTGGTGCTACCCAGAGAGTTGCACCTGGCCCTACCGGCGTTAGCCACTTCCGCGAGCTCTCTCTGCTCCTTGGCCGGTGCCGTGCTCAGGGCAGAGGCCACGACCACTTCTCCGACCGCGAATCTAACCGGCATCGGCGAGCTGGGGCACGTTGCTGGCGATCTGTGACCCCCGGAATAGCTGCCGGCGTCGGTAGTGATCGTGTGCTCGTCCTCGTTGCCGCCACTGGACATGGCCATCTTGGGCTCCGTGGAGCTGGCCAGCAGGGTTCTCCTGGCGGTGCTGAGCACCGGAAGACTTCGATGCCTCGGGGAATTGGGGGATATCGGGGCGTTCCCCGTGCGAGGAATGTCGCTGTTCAGTCGTCTGATGCTGTTGGCCAGCGCTAGGCAGTTGACGAGGCTGTCGTGGGTGCTGGACATCGGGGCCAGGTGACCGAAGCGGTTCCAGGCCAGCAGGGGATTGAAGGGCACGTCCTGCTTGACGTTCTGGGAGTTGCCCAGAAGGAGATCCTGAGCCTCGCTGGGCAGCATGAACCAGCGCAGGGCCTCCGTCCTCTCGGAGACGAAACTCACGCTGCGGTCGATTTGCAGCGGATATCTCTGGGCCATCTTCCTCGCCCGGTTGAAGATGTTTCTGGCGATTTGCAGGCAGTCACCGTAGCTCTGAGGGAAGACTCCGGATCCGGAGACTCTTCTTTCGGAAGCGTTCATCTTGCCGTCGGTATACCTGATGGAGCCCAGCCACTTTCGTTCCTTGAAGACGCTGTTCGTGTGGTGACGCCACTCGCCCGTGTCGGGATTCAGGACGTACTGGGGCAATAATTTCCAGCCCTCCGTGGCGACCATCTTCAGGGCCTCGAGGACAAAGGCGACCTCTGCCTCGGACATGAAGTAAGGGAAGGAGAGTTTGGCGAAGCCGGGCCTGAGGCCTTCGGCGTTGGTCTCCTCGTTTGCGCCATTGCGTTCTCTGGAAGAAATTTTATCGATTAGGGGAATTAAGCTTAAGACGATGAAACTATGTACGTGTTATGGTAAGAATTTCGATAGAGAGAAAACTGTTTTCTTAGCCCGCAAATTGTGATGTTGGAATAAAATATGAATTTTTTTTCGTTCGACACGCGGGATAAGGTTCCATACGAGGGCCTAATTTATCCATCGGTAGCTTTATTGGACGTTGTATAGAATGCCTACCCCTCCAAAAGAACCTTCTCGTACTCTTTGGCGAGTTCCTGGTCGATTCCCATCAGGTCATGAGCATAACGACCCGCGCACGCGCAGCCACCGCGTGCCTGAATGCCAAAGACGTCGTTCAGGACGGCGCACACGAAGTTGTGATGGAGAAACGTGCCTCGTGGATGGCGCACCATAAACGAAAAGATGGGCAGCCGCTTAATATTCTGCGAGGCGCTGCCTAGTAGGATCAGTTCCGGAATTGTACGCACGTGAGCGAGCACTTGCCTGAAAGGAAAATAAACGAGCGCTTAAAGAATACCGGGTCGCATAAACAACGAGCGGTTTTCCTCCGTGCAAAATCGTCGTGCCAATTCGCTAGAGGTTACTAACAGTGCGGCGTCCTTATCGCACGTTTGATTTCCAACTCTTTTCATCAAAATCATATGTATATAAAGAACACAGCATTTGAGCATTACGTTTCAAAATAGAGGAAAACCAAGACCGATGGAAGGATCTTCGTACGTCGATCCCGGTTTCCATTTACCAGATCATAACGTGCATGCGTGGAAAGACCTGGATGAGAGAGAAAATCCAGGACAGTACCTGGATATTTTGTCTTGTCGCGATACAATGGCTCTGGGGGTGACGTTCTCCTTCAGCTGGACCGCCAGGCCACACCTGATGCTCTCCACGACACCCGCAGTGCCGCTCTCCTCTCGAAGTTCCGGGTCTCGATGATAGCGGTGCGAGTCCCTCATGTCCTCCGTACCCACTTCGTCCTTGAGCAGGGATCGCTTGGTGACCAGCACCCCGGGCGACTGTACGCCACCGATAAATTTGTGCCCGGCAAATATAATGGCGTCCTTGTGCACCGCGGTTTCCCCGACTCCGGGCAAATCGGGGTTCATATCGATTTGGGTGTAGGGCGCTGAAAGGGGAGAACGTGCGAAATGAATGCGTCGGCTGGGCGAAGCTCGCTCAACGCTAAACCTGGCAGAGACTTCGCGGATATATTTAGGTATACCGGGTATTCTTCGGGAAAAGAAGGAGGAAGGAGAAACGTGCAGGAATCGATACAACGATCCGCGCGTTGGTTATAAAAGCACGGTGAATCCTATTCGGGGAATAATTCGATTCGCGCTTCTACAAGCTCCCGATTAGCTTCGAAGTCGTAAGTCGGTTTGAAAGAGAGAGAGAGAGACGCGATCGGCGAATGCATTTAGGAGGAGTCGACGAGTCCTCCATCGGCGGATCGTTACCTGACGTAGTGTAATCCCACACGCTGAGCGCACCATACTGATGCAGCAAGAGGGTCGTGGCGACGTCATCCGCCAAAACCCCGGTTATGCAACTGGCAGCGCTGAAGCATCCTATTATTTGCGCAACGCCCTCGCCTCGCACTTTAAGCAGGCCTCGTTCAAGATCGTTCAGGTCCAAAAAGCCCTCCCGCGTTTCGCAGACCCGTTCTATCTGCAATTATAATTCGGATAAGAGCGGAACGATCCTTCCGTTCCTCTTAGGATTATCCTTCGACCCGATGCCGATAAACGTAAAAACTTGATCCGCTCGTTCGGTTCCATTTTCCGACTGGTTTACGTCGGCGTATATTCTTCAAACTCCTCCTTCATTATCTCGGGTAATAAAAACGCTCGAGGCATCGGTTTATGGCGAATGATATACGGGCCGTGCTCGGGCTAAAAGTCATGCACGCGTCGGCGCTACTCGAGGCTCCCGCTCGATCGTTGGCTCGCGATTTACAGGAATATCTTTGGATTCCTTACCCTGACACCATACTCGCGCCAAGGCCGCAGATTGGCGTGATGCTCGAACGGTCCAACAAAGACGACGGTGGATTTCGAGAGATCGAGATGTCGTAAAAGTGTGCGAAGGGCACCGGCCGTGCCTTGACCCGTGAATAAGACCGCATCCTGCTCGCCAGCACCAACCGCGTGTCGTACGATGTCTCTGGCTTCGTGTCTGCAACATTCGCGGGGATGTAGCGCTCCGTCCTTCCAGGAACCTTAATGGTACGCTTTAACGGCGCATTCGTTTTCTCGCTTTTGTACTTTCAAATAAGGACGCGACCGGCTCGCGGCCTACGTGCCTATCGGAAACGTGACTTTCTCGTCGGGACGAAGTCCGCGGGAATAATTAATCATCGGGCTTACATTATTCACGGGCGCATAATGCGCGCATCTCGAGTCTCCTCCCGGGAGGGGGGGAGGGTGCTGCTTTTGGCGCGCCTCGACGTGTAGGAGAAGGAAGCGGGTAAAATTGGGCCGATGATTCGAAAGTCGCGTGACGTGCGGATATACGTCATCGTTATTATCTTTGTCGGTTGGCCAGTCACCCGGTAAGTGCCGGGAGCTCGAGGGTGGATATTGATCTGGGACATCAGCGCCAGGGCGCGGGGCGTTGGGCCGAACCGCCCTCCGCGTTTGCCCCGCGTAAAATTTAGTACCGGCGAATTCGCCTTGTTCAAATTAAAAACGCTCAAACCGCACTTATCGCGGAACGAAGCGTACATTATCGCGCTTCCTCCTTATCCTCGCCGCTTGCTCGTTCCACCGATGTAACGACCACGATGTATATAGGTACATATTAATAAATACATACGAGTATGTACGCTGTCGTCGATCGGAGAGACTTGAACGACTTTTGCGGAAAAAAAACAATTCGGCCCGATCGAGCAGAGTGTACGTCACGCGAGGTGAGGTGTAATGTATCCTCGATACGAATAAACTACGAAGCGGACGAGGAAAAATGGGCTGGCATGCGATAAGGAGTCTCGCGAAGGAAAAGCGAGCGGGCATTCCGTACGATTTTCTTCGGCAGGGTGGGGACGCGGACTTTTAAGGCGCGGGGCCACTTTCTAACGAGGAAAATAATTGGAAAAATGTAGTTCCCCTCTCGGGACTAATGGCACACAACCTTCGCGCGGGAGCGGTTCTGGGAAACGGCGATGAATATATACATATATATATATATCGCACAGCCCGGCTCGATAATCGCGAGCAGCCAGGGCCGCGGGCGAGCGTTTCCCCGGCCTTTTTCGGGGGAGGGAAGAACAAGGAAGGCTCTCGGTTGGTTCGTTTACCTGAACAGCGATGACTGCAGGCTGCAGATCGACGTCGAGGCTCGGGTGTCGCCCAAACATGGTAGCACTTCCTTGGCGATGTACTCCTCGAGGAATTGCAGCGACCTTCCGGAGGCGGTGTAGTCGCAGTAAACCACTGAAACACAGGGACACGACGCGGATGAGCATGACGTCCTTCTTTTTCTTTCTCGAATTCGTATTAATACTCGAGAAACGATAAACGCACGTGGATTCGATATGTCTGGTCGATGGACTTGTTTGTACGTGCACTTCGACGAGCATATTCGTGTTCTCGAAACAAAAACGAGTCATTCGGAATATACTAATGGATGTATCGATGCAAAGTATCGATGGACGTGCTAATCGTTATTTCGACGCATCCCGAAGCGGCTGAAAAAACTGCTCCGGTTACAACCATCCTCTCTCGCTCTCTCCCTCACTTCCTTTCTTCATCGCTTTAACTCTCCGCGCCAGACGCGAAGGTTCTGCGACGCAGGAACTTAATTCAAATCGAGTTCCGAATTAACGCGGTGCGCGCTATGCATATCGCACAAAGGTAATGAACCGGTTCTGAATCTGGGTCTTTTGCCCCCATAGTAATGTTTACCGCGTTAACGAGACCCTGGTGCGTCACAGGGTGCTGCTCGGCTTCGAATTGCCACTTATGCAAAGGCTAGAATAGTTCTCTCGCGGCCTGGCGCGCGTTTTCGTCACGTCGAGGCGTGCCACAATGGAGATCCCTGGGCGTCGAGGGGCCCCCGAGGAAATTCTCGGTTGCAGGAGCATAATTAATGATAATCGCGGCCGCGATCCGTTAACGCGCGGCGTACAAAGGACGCGCGGGTCCGTGATAACCGTCAGTATTTCGGAGGCGATCGCCGCGAGGCGTCGGCTCGTGAAAATCGGACGGGGATATTCCGGAGCTATTTAGGGATGTAGGTATATTGTCGACTCTGTCGAGGCGTCGAAGTATCCGGCATAAACCTCGGGACGCCGTTTCCGTTGCTATTTTCGGAGCTCGCCAGCCGGGTTTACCAGAAAATGGAAAGTGTTTGTTAGCCGAGCCCGCCGATCTTTCCGCGAAAGCGACGCGAGCCTGACTAATTCGTATGGTGTATCGACGTAGGGATAAAGAAAGAAAATGAGTGCACATTCGCGAGTTGCCTTAAAGAAAGAAATCTCTCTGTTCGCTCGTTCGAACTCTGCGCGGAAAAGAAATACAGGAGAGAGAGAGAGAGAGAGAGATGGAGAGAAAGCGTCGTTGTGGAAGATGCGGCGATTTCCTCGAAGGGACCTTGAATCTTTCGAGGGCCATAAAGAGATCGTCGATGCTTCGTCGGGTTTCGTCCTCCGCCCCATTGCCAAATATTCGAATCGAGTGCAGAACGGTGCCAGCGACAATTCACCTTCATTCATCTTGGGAAAAGAGAACGTGCCTATTTTGCGAGGGCAAATCGAATCGCCTCACTGCCGGGGAAAGCCAAGGTAGGCGAGGGATAATGACACGCAGGTGTTTCTTGCGAAAGAGCCCGATCTAGTCGCACGAGCAGCGAAACCACGCTCCTGCGGTGCCTCGAGAGTTTCGGCACGGTAAGAGGACTCGCTCTGATCCTGAGGCGCGAAAAAAAATATTGAGCAACGATCGCGCCTCGCGCAAGGTGCCCAGAATCGAAGATTTGGGACGAGGAAATTATGCCATTCGCTTCGTCGCGGCCTTTCGCAATTTGCATTCGCGATAATCGAATGTGCATTCCGGATTTTTAGGGTGTCCACGGAGATGACGGACGGTAGGCACGCCTCGGCATATATCCGGAAGTCACGTTCGCGTATATTCGTCTCGAGTTGCTCCTCGATCGCCGATAGTCGCGTGACACGAGCCTATTACCATATTGTGCCGTTAATTAAACGCAAATCTTTCGAGACCTCTTCCGTCGAAGCTCTATACCGTGACGTGACGTCAGGCCCTACCTTGGCACTTTTTACTACTCTTCCGTTCGATACTTGAAACAAAGTTGGCTATCTTATCGACATTGTAAACGCAAAACGGTTCGAGAACGCGGCCATGCGTCGGCCAGCGTTCGAAGGGGCATATAGTTAGCCGACGATTGTACGTTTCTTGGAAACTGCTTGAATGCATTACGGGTCGTGCACGATCGCCAACATTGGCTAAGCTTGTTGCGAAGTTATCGTAAAAAATGCAGGCGTTTCTTAGGAGCGCGGTACGTCGATGCTAAGGCACTACGAATTCGACTGCGAATAATCGAATATTTTCGCGACGATCGTGGGACCAGTATCCCTTATGCGGACTTTCCTGCGGTTATTTAAAGCCCACGTTCCGATGCCGACGCGTCCATAAATTGCAACTCACATCCGCGAATTTAAGGCTCGCTCGTTCCGTAAACAACGTCAGCGCGTCGGGACGGAACGTCGATGGTACGTCAAAATATAATACTTCGCGGCTCGTTTCGCGCCGTTGTTGTTGCAAACGATGTCAACCCTGTGGTCGAGCGGGGGAACTTATTCGCAGAACTTTGAAACTTTTTTTTTATCACGGTCTAAAGATACGCGCAATCTAATTACAAAGTAGTTAAGCTTATAAATAGATTCCTTTGCCCCGGGGAGATTTTCCCCCGTCGCTGGCTCGTGGCAAACAAAACCAAAGGGGAAAGCTTTCTCGCTTTTTACTCTCTCCGGAACAAAGCGCGAGGGTAATACGATGGCGCAAGAAGTAGTGACACGAGTTTAACACGCGACACTACGCCGCGTTACGTGTCCGCGGAGCTCTGTGCCTTGACATTAAAGTTACACCGAGAGGTTCGGCCTTTAAACGTGTTCTCTGCCTACTACGAATCAAATCGCAGCCGCTGATCCGAGGTTACTCATAGCGTACGAGTTATCTCCTCGCTGAAAGCGTGCCTTCAATCCGATACACGTACGCGCTCGCAATAAGCGTACGTTAACGAGGGATGATCTCGGCGCTTATCGTAGCAAAAGCCTCGGTCGGATATCCAAGCGACACGCTTCCCGTCCTTTTCCATGCGACACGTATAACGTAGCTCTTGCGCTTTGAAACCCACCTTAAACCATAGGTCCTATGCCAAACGACCTTCGCAGGCGGTATCGAAAATTAATTAAAAAAAAAAAATCTCTCGTCCTTTCAAAACCGTTACGAGAGGAATAACCTCGATGCAAATGTCGATCATAAAACTGTCTTAGGCACAAAATTACTGCTCGGATCCTTCCGAATTATGCAAGTTCCATTCGGTTTAAGCCCGAAGCATCGCGCGGAGGAGTATTCGGTCGAGGCGCGGGCATATATCCTTAGGCCGATCGTCGCGAGGAGAAACGTGTCCGGATGATTTACGCGCGAGGCAGCGCGTCGCTGATTAACGACACGGTGGCAGTCCCCCGACCTGTTAATCGGGCGGAATTGAAGACGGCCATGTTTACAGACGCGGACTTTCTCCGGGCCGGCACGATCCTCGAGGGGAAAAATAATAGTAAATTACGTCAGAACGGTGGGCGGAAGCGCGGATGGCGAAGCGGTAGATCCTTTCGAAGCGCGACTTCGCCGAATCCATCGGCACATGCGGCAAAGGCGAGGAGGGCCTAGCCTGCGGCCGTAGTTTGACCTGAATTTCGAGGGCAACGACGATTGCCCGAACGACCGTTTGACCCCGAACAACTATTCGCGCCGACTGCACCGGTAACTAGAGCGACAGCGTTCGCGATGGAGGAAGACAAAGAGGGGGAAAACGGTTGCTAGTGGACGGTAGTCACGTCTGGGAAGAACGGCAGTTTAAGAACACCCCGATTTCCGATCACTTTTTATGTAAAAAAAATTTTTTTTAATTCTATTTTCTATTTTTTTTTAATTAAAAAAAATTCAATTGCCTATTTTTTTAATATTTTTTTTATTCGTTTTCAGCTTCGAACGCTAAGGTCATTTGGGATAGGAACTATCGTTTGAGGCAGTCATTCCCAAAGTAGTTTATATCGATCCCCAGGGGTCGAATTCGACCCGCGGGGAGTCCATGTCAAAGAAAAAACAATTGGGATTCGTGATCGTGGAACGTGGAACTTTGTATTTTGTGCTCCACCTAATAAATGTTTAGCTATAAAAGAACGTATATTTTTTTAAGCGGCTATGTTGACGGATGCCCAAGTTTATTATATGACGTCTATCATCTATTTATTTCCGACACTATTTACCGCTAAAGCAATCTAGAGGGAAACAGCGGAAGCAAAGTTGCGAACCTAATAGCGCATGGAAAAACCAGAGGTGACCAGATTATCTATTTATAACGTACATTTTCGTTCGCCCTCTTTGCAACGTCGCTCGCTGGACCTATCCGGAGACGAATATCGATCCCGCCCGGTTTCGCGTCCGTCGATACGAATATACTATACCGAGGGATCTTACGGACAATACCCAGGAATAATTACACGCAGGTAGTGCGTTTGCACGACAGGTAGACGATTAATATCCACCGCGAATTACCTGTTACAAGTCGATATTATCGCGATCCGTACGCACGCGACGTGTGAACTATGCTAATAACCGTGCGCGCCTTATAAAATAAATGATCAAAGAGTCATTGCTCCGGTTATGAATTTTCAGATGAGAATAGCCGCTCGGCCCGCGGATACGTGACCTGTTAAGATTGAGCTCAAGGAATATTCGATTCGAAGAAATCGTATTGTGAAGCAACCAATCATTTTTGGAACGGACTTGTACACCTGTTTCTCGCAAATTCGAGGTGAATGCAGAGCAAATGGGCCATTGGATGCGAGCCACTTAGGCGAATTCGTGCAGAATGAACGATGGAAGATGAGCCGAGTTTCCGAATTTGCCATGCCAAGTGGCAGGGATTAATCGATCGCACGCGGTCGCGCTTTGATGTTTCGTCGGCGGAGACGCGGGATGGAATTACCGCTTGCAATTATTACCGCAGTTAGCGGGAATACGTCGCCCGCTTGAAAGTGACGGTGACTCGCTTCTGCGTATCGAGCGACTTGACTAAGTGGATTAGCCGCACGCCAGCAGTACGGCCGCACGATACTCCGTTTGTCGCATTTCGCGAGAATCGTTTTTCCTGTCATTCACTTTACGCTTATGGCCAGGCCGTGCGAGACTAAACCGAGTTCGGGTCACGCCGGCTTTTTACTACCTCGAAGCCACCCGTGTCCCAGATATCCATTCCATTCGCAAATACTTTCCGTCGAATCACTATCAACGGTATCTTATCGATAAGCGCGAGAACACCTTCTACCAAGTCGAAATACCGAGAGCCTAAAAATTCATCCCTGGAGCGGGGCGAAGGAATTACACGTGCCTTATCTCCCGTACGCCACGCTCGTCCTGCCTCGAATACTTTCCTTACGTTTATTTTTCACAAATCACCAGGAGCGAGGTATTATTCGTAAACAGGCAAACTTGCCGAGAGGCGAATTCGAAAGCTCGAAAATCTGCCTTCCAACTCGACGCGGATGATATAACTTCCGCAAACTCGGCTCGAGGCAGCCGCAACTACGCCGGAGGAATCGTTCGCTCAGCTTCTTGGCCAATTAACCGATAAACCTCTCAGCCTAGCGACCCTTAGCCGTCTCGTCGATTATCCTTATCGCTGCGCGCACTAGACGGATCTTCCAAGTCCCTAGACGCAACGAGTCTCGAAAAAAGAAGGAAAGAAAGAAGAAATAATACGCCGACGGAATCGGACTAAAGTCTTGCCATCGTTGATCGAACTTGCGCGACCTAGTTTCCAGTTCGATTGCCCCCTCTCCCGCTCTTTTGCACCCGCCTCGATCCGCGTTCTTCGGACTTATCTTGCCGTACAATGGAATCGACCAACCAGCTTGGTCTATAACCAGTATTTGCACCGGCTAGAATCCCACGGGCCGATCGCTCGAGATCCGAATTATTTGACGCGAGATCCAGCGCGAGATTCATTTTACGCCGAGTTTCTGGGAAACGTATCTCGCAGAAAGGAGACAATCTCGCCAAAGCGATTAAAACGGCCGATTAATGATTTCTCGGAAAAATTGTAGAACCTGGAGATTTTCTATGATCTTAACGTAGCGTCTGGATTATTCTATCGATGTATCGACGTCTCTTCTTTGTCCTCTCCTTCTTTGAGGATATACACGGCGTAGTGGCTGTTAGGTTCGGCGTTAAAAACCCCAACCGTAATTTCTCGTATTCCCCGAGATGGGCAATTTAGATTGCATGCAATCGGCAGATAAGGCTATCCATCGGGCCCGAGTTTGTTTCGTCCGGCGATCGAGGTGCGGATAATTCCGCGATGTTTCACCGTCAACGCTGACTTACGGCCCACGACCGCTTATAATTCGCGGATGGTCGGTGGGTTAAGTATTACCTGGCCATGGAAATTGCACGGTGCGCCCCTGGCACGTTAATTTCCTACGTAAGATTCGCTGCTTAGATTCTACCCCGGATGATCGATCCACCCTGAGCGTCGCCCAAGGATGGAAATTGGCCCTTGGAAGACGGGGCTGGCGTTACCCCGGGCCTTAATCCATGCGAGACCGGCCATGGATTCGGATCGCGCGTCGGTACTTTCTCGTGGACTTTCACGCGCGACAAACATTTTCGCCAAAGATCGTCTTTAAACCGAGCCGCATTCCTTCCCGGAATCACTTCTTATCCTCGCCTTCTCCTCCAGATAAGGCTTAATTCTTATCCGCGCGAATTAATCCACCACTGCTTTCGATCGAGCCATTACTCTCCGATGATCCTCTCGTAATCAATTCTTATCCCCGTCTTCTCACCGAAATACGAATCGATTCTTTATCCCCGCGAAGATCCCAGGATTGATTTTGATCGCGTCGTTATTTCCCGGCGGTCTTCGCGGAGCGCCGCGAACCCTCGATCGAGGGGTGGACGAGTTTGGAGCCCGAGCGCGGTACTAAATTTGGAACGGGGCTCATAACGTCGAACGCTCTCCGGCACGGGGCTAGGAGAGTGCACGACCTAAATACGAAGGGAGCGAGCAGCGGGTACCGTTGGGCGCGGGGTCACTTCCATGAAACGTTGGACAAAAATAGTTCTTTGTTCGTCGGGGCGTACACGCGCACTTGCGAGTACTCGCGGAGGTTCTTAGGTCCTCTTGTCCCCCGCCCAGCGCCGCCTCCGCGACGGAGTTGGGTCTGCGCGCGGTTCTCACGAGGAAAGGAGACTCGGACGAGCCGATTGCACGATGTTCAGGCGTTTTTCCCGGTTGCCCCTCGAGGCGGACGGGGGGAAAAAAGAAATAATGGGGATACAGGCGCGCCGATCGTAACTGAACTTAATGCACGTTAACTCGATGCAGTCGCCGAGAGGGCTGTGGCAAAAACTGAAAGTGATTAAATCACCGCCACTTCCTTCGGACCGTTTAACCCTGGAGCAATGACGTATGAGTGAAGATGATCGAATCCGCCTTTGAACTTGGGCACGATTAACCGTTCATGGGCGACCGTGCGCTCGTTCGAGCTAGCGGCCCACGAGATAATTTCTCTCGAAATAGAAATCCGAATTTCCTCCCCCCGAGACGACGCTCGATAGTACGATCCGTCGGTGCGAGTCGTGGCAGAGAACGGAGTGTACGATGATCGGGATTAAATGTCTGCGTGTCGAGGCGTATTTATCGCGGTAAGCGATTTGGTCGAAAGAGCGACACGCGATTATATTCCTGCTTTTTAGCTTATCCGTGGCACGAAACGATTAATACGGAACGCGCGAACCGAGTTCTCGAGCCTAACGTACGATTTTTCGACTACCCACGTTACGGCCGATCGAGATCATCGTTCAGCGCGGATCCAACGAGCTATAATTATCCGCTCGAGAATGGAATCGTCGTGACGCGATAGAAAAAATTAATCGTGCTCCCCGCTATTTCTCGCCGCTCTCGGCGAGGGGAATATCCACGTAATCCTGGGTCATGGTTCAACGAGATCGCATCATCCCTCGATTAAGCTACACGACCGCTGCGCAAACTTCGAAATTGCGAGAGGCTCCGCCACGTCGACTATGGCCTATCCCTTCGTGGTTCGCGCTCCTTCCTGGGCCGCGGCCTCTTTCAACGAAACGTGCCGCAATTCGCGAGTCGACGAACCCTTACGTGCTGAATTTGCACGGCTTCTTACGCAACGAAACCTATATACCTTTCGCCTCTTTGTCAACGACGCCGATATCTGAACGAATCTCACGGTGAAGCGGCAAACGCCAACGTTTTGCACTTGCCGGGCTTCTTACGCAGCGGAGCTCGTACGACTCGCGATTCTTGAATCACTACGTGTACCCACGTACACGTAATCGCGCTCTCACGAACTCCGAGCGTGTCAAACCTCCGCTCTTGCACGCCGCCTCGAACCTCGCGCCTCCGCGTCAGCCGCGACGTGTAAACAAGCTCTCCTACGGCGGGGAATAGGTAAGTGGGTCCTAGATTAAATAATCCCAGGGAGATTCTAAACGAGTCGCACCTTCTCGATACCGCCAAAGACCGGTTTTGCCTCGCGCATTCGCCAAGGTTCCTTTCATCCTCGGTATCGACCGCTCGACTTATTCGATCTAGGATCTCCAGCTTCGCGACGAGCTATGGTGCGATGGACGATGCGCGCGGCCCACGGAAAATAATCGAGACGCGTTGGAATTCATTCGAACTTCCCGGTGGAGCTTGGAAGTCGGCTCGCGCGGGCAAAACTCGTCATCGTCCGCACTTGAGCGTCGACGCGTAATGACGGAGAGCCGTGCCACGCGAAGCGGACAAGTAGGTGGTAGCCGTGCAAGCGGCCCACATTAGGCCTGTGTTGCATTAACACGTGGCCGGTCCATTGGCAGCGGATTACGTAAGCGCGAGGTAACAGGGGACAATGTCAAGGCTAAAAAGCGCATTGGCGTAGCCGCCTCGCGGAAACGATGCGCGTCCACTGGCGCGAGCCTTCGGCTTCCAGCCGATAGCCGATGCGCGTTGGCGTAATGGCATTACGTTTACGTCTCCTTGGGCAGCTCGGATTTACGGCTGCGCGAGCAAGAGCGACGATTCACGGAAGAGGACGAAGCCCCTTATTTTAATCCCTCGCAGTTTTAGTCGAGCATCGCCCTATATCCTTGTTCCTCCCCTCGTCGATATTTCGCCACTTTTCCAAGCGATCCTGGCTTCGATACGATATTCCGCAATTATGGTGAACGAGTGTGATGCATGTCGGAAGCGAAGGCTCCGCGCGGTCCGCGCGATCGTGGGCCGGAAACTTTCTTCGCATATCGTTGTGCCACTTCGACGTTACTTATTGCAGAGTCCGCTACTACGTTGCGAGGAGAGTGCCTCTCGAGGAGGCGAGGATAATCGGCTATATATAAATCGAATCTTGTTTATCGTCGTTGACCAGGTAGCAACTTAAGTGAACATTAATTGCGAACACTCCCCCTCGAGATGTTTCTGCACGTGTCGGAGAATAATGGCCCGGGAGGCTCGCCAGACGCACGGATGTACGACGTACAAATGCTAGCGCGATGCTCGAAGGGAGGGAGACGAAGGAGGCGGACATCGTGGAAGTTTCAAGCAGGCGGTGCGCACCGGGGCACGCGATCGAACGACCGCATTGATCGCGAGAGGCGAATCCAAATTCGCGTTGTTTTCAAAGAAGCGGCGCAGTTCGAGGCGCAAAACATTCAGCCGCGCCGTGGCTCGAGCGGCCTTATCGCTGTTTCTTCGAATGACATCATTGCCGGCGATTTGAGCGCCCGATAAGCGGTGCCCAATGCTCCGCCACGGCACTGCCGGATAATAAGTTTGTTTTCCGCCAATGGTGCCGCGGTGTCTGCCGCGCTCGGAGCGTTATCTAACAATTAACGGCCGTTCCTCGAAATGTGTCGATCCTTGGCTGCACGCACGAGCCTACCGAGGTCGGTTTCAGCTGACAGCCAAGGCTGAATCTCGAGTCGTTCCGCGGACTTAACCGCTCGACGATCGTCCCGAGTCGATCGAGGGATAATTACCAGCGCTCGTGATCGAGATCGAGGAGCGGCCGTTTCGAAATCCGTGGCGCGAAATTGCCAAACTTCGCGCACGCCGAGAGATCTCTCGCAGCTCCGAGATCGTAATTACACGAATACCACCGTCCTTTTCTCGCGAGTCTATTCTTGTCCGCGGATATTTTAGCGACGCGTCCATTCGTCCAACTATTTCGGCTCAGCGTCGTATATCGAAATCGAGCGGGCACTTGGAATGTCTCGTGATCGCCGGAGATTCTTGAGTTTTTCTACCCCTCAATCGTGGATCATTGCGAGCGGCTGCGCGATTACGAATCATCGGGTCGCACGTGCGCTCGTTTGCGCGCACCACGTTTGACCGCCACGATCCGTGGTTGAACACGCGCTGAGGAGCTAAAAATTAAAAGAACCTCTGGCCGAATCGGAGAGAATATCCGCGATATCGCGATACGATACGCGAGCCAATCTGTCGTGAATTGCGGATCTTTAAGTACGAGCGATGGCGCGTGCGACGCTCATTTAAATTGGCGTCCACGCAATCGAGATAGAAGCGAATTCCTCGGTTCCACGACGAGCTTCTCCTACATCTCTCGATTATCATCGCGCGTCGCCGCGCGATTCAGCATCGGCCAACGATAACCGCTCGCTTCCAGCGAAACGAACGCTAGAACTACCGGCCATTATCCCTGACATATCTAGATATACCCTGTAAATATAAAAAAAAGAGAAGAATATCGTCGCTCCGCGCATGCGCTCCATGGTCAGCATCGAGAAACGAATCCTCCGTATTGAGATCAAGGACGTCCGCGAACGTGTGCTCTGCCACGTTAGGTCAATATTCGGGGCGAGTTTTTGGAGTCTTTTTTTCTACGAAAATTTTGAGGAGAAATCGATTATTGCGACCGCCTCGGTAGTTTCAGCGTTCGTAATGGGCCTTCGTAGGAGTCTGCTTTGTCCAACAGATGCGCCTCTGTCGCTATCATAGACGAGCCTGTCAACGGGGTCGGCAGCGCAATAAAGAACGACTAATAAAGCGATAAGCGTGTCGCGCTTGCGAATTGCGGCCTGCACATGCAATTCCAGAGCGTGACACGTCGCAGAGCGCTACATGGCGACGGTTACGTAAAATAAATCCCGCGTAACTGCGCCGCCGAACGCGAGCCGTTCACCGAGCTCCTCGCGGAACGATTCGAGGACGATGGAAGGAGGATTTTTGATCCGACCATTCGATACGTTTTGCTCTAGGAACCTTAATTCTCCCTTTCGTTCCTCTCGATTCTCGAGCCGGAAAACTTAAACCACCCGTTTCCGGTGAAAATCTGACATTTTCGAGTCGCGTTTTTCGTCAGCCTTGAACTCGGGATATTTTACGTTTGAGGGAGACTCGGTATATCGATGACCTTTGCACGACTGGCGAATGCAAATCCACGTTTCGAGCGTACTACTCGGGGCACAGAATTGCGAGTCGTCGTAATTCCAGGATAATGGAGGAGCCTAATGACGGCAAAACATGGTTACGTCCGGCAAGAATCGTGGAAAATTATCGACAGGCCGGAAAACGTTCTTTTCCGCGGGGCGATGGACGGTTACGTAAGGGCGATTCTCACGCGACGGTACGAGATTCACGTGAAAATTCGTGCTCGGCTTAGCCGCTCTATGCCCGCGGCGATTTTTTCAAAAGAACTTGGAAAAAGCGCGAGATTACGTGCGGCTATGCCGATGACGCAATCTGTTATTCGAGCAGCAGTACATGCGGTGAATGCATGGATAATATGGTCAATTACGTATGCAGATCAATCGGCAATTTTGTAGAGCGCCACGATTTTGCGTAACTATAACTCCTTCGCGACTTCCTCCGGCTATTCCGACTTCCCTCGCCCACGAAACCTTGAAACCCATACAAAAACCGTGTATCCACGATCGATCGTTTACCAATGGAACGCATCGCACCCTTCGCGAGGCCCTTATCCGGGCTGCGATAACCAGATTCAGCTGGACGAGATAGACCCTTCGAGGGACGATATTTGCCTCGAAGAAGCAGCCGTGTTATCGGGCACACGGCAAAGTTTGCGCGTGATAAAGCCGGGCCTCGAGTTCGAGCTATGTCCGGCCCCTACAATGGACAGGCCGGCGATAAATAGTGGTTATGAAATAATTTATGCTCTACCGTGCGCATCTCGCAGTGCACGTATCCCGCTGATGGAAAAATTCTGCGGCTCCTCTGGCAACGATGGCCGAGAATTATTGCCGACGTAAGGGCACTCGGGAATGGCATGCCCTACCCTGCGTACGCATATTCCCCGCTTTAATAACGGTAATAAAATGTCTCACTGCCCGTGGCCGCCATCGGGAAAAGTGGGGCGGCATAGCGGAAATGGAAATTTTGTGGAATCGTTACGCGAGGAAACCTAAGGACGGCCTTGGGAGCGTTGATAGATCAAAGCGATGATTCTTATGCTATAAATAAAATAATGGAGAGCTCGAGAAAGTCCAGCGTCGTGGAATACCGCGATCTTTCCAGGGATCGAGATATCACCCTAGACAAAATAAACCCTCCATGGGAGTTCGTTGGCGCAGCTAATCGTGAGAACTTACTGACCGCCTCGCCGCGACTTTAGTGTCCCTCTATAAGCGCCGATATCGCGGTCCACTTGGCGCTACGCCTGATCGTAAATCGCCCGGCGAGTATCAAGCGTTTCTCTGGTAAACACGTCGAGAAAACAGGAGCGTGTCGCGGATATACGGACCGGGAAGCCGATCCACTTACAATACGAGTGAAGAATCGTCTAAATCAGCGCTGGCGCCGCCATAAGCGCGACGTTTACAAGCATCGTCCCGTTGGGCAAAATCGAAAACAGCATCGAAGCGTTCGAGGCTGCCTTTTTGCGGCTCCGCTCGAACCCACCGTGCACGCGCTCGAGCGACGCTACTGGCAAAAAGAGCGTGCTTCCAGGAAAGTAAGAAGCCCACGACCCCCTTTTACTTTATCGATATCGCCTCGACGGGACGCGGCCGACGCAAATAGAACCGCGCACCGAAGGGAAAATTCAAATGCGAGGATGGATTATTGCGCCACGGATTATGCACAAGTGGCACGTAGGAAGGTGCTAGGAGCGCGTGTACAACAGTTGAACGCGGAATTTTCTACAAAGAGACCAATAAAATTCCCTCCGCTCGTGTCGCTGCAGCTGGCCACCGCGTGATCAAATGCGCCTCTGCTCGGTATCATATCGCGGGCGTGGAGTGCACCGATATAGAATCCTGCCTCCAGGCCTCTTTTCCTCCTATATACCGTTTCTGAATATAATCTAGACAATATCGCGACGAGATCTATTCTTAGAGACACGCTCGAAAGCGAAGAAGGATGAATTCGAAAACGCACTACCGACATATTTAGGAACGTATTCCTATTAAAAAAAGAACCGTCGACGAACCAATAACGTAGTAAAATAATTCCCATACCGCAATGAAATCGTGGAAAATATCAGAAAATCCACGATCACGAAGGAACGTGATTATTACAAGAAACAACCCTCTCACTCACAATTTCGGCAATCCAAGCGTGAGTGAGAATTTCGTAGATCGCGAAAAATAGTAGGGCGACGCGTAGAAACCAGCGAGTATTTTACGCGCGGCCGTTAGTTTTATATCCTACTCGGCAGCTAGGGAACATTCGTCCACGGTGCGTCCACCATGGCGGTTCAAGGCCTCGCTCAAGCGGTTGGACCTTGGCTAAACGAATCTAGTGGGCCGTGCCAAAAATAAAGCAAACGGACAAACAAACCGTAACGAAGGCATCTCCGAAATTCATCTTGGAACTTTTGCTTGGCCGGCGAAAGCTCGACTACGACGACTTACGATTCTAATCGCCTCGCGGAGGATGGAGGCAGTCGCCGTTCAAGGCCTGCGTTTCCAAACGCAACGAGCTCGCTCTCCCACTCGCGCCCGCCCCCTTCTGACACATAATCGCGGATACTTCGAAAGCATAATCGCGGATACTTCGACGCACAATCGCCGTGCACACAATCGCGAACGTGCGCGCATACTTATCGCGGAATAACGCCGTGATGTAACGCAACGCAAACGGCGGGCGACGCCGGGTCTGCCGAGTCGGCCGATGCCCGCCGACCAATGGGAAAACGCATACGATCGTTCGCATTCTTACGAACCTTTCGCCTTCCATGGCTTTACACGCACTTCTGTCGATTATCGACTCCAGCCAGGATGAAGAACGTCCGAAATTCAGCCGCGAAATAACTTCAGAGTTATGGTGGTACAATGGATAGAGTCTCGGACTTCCACGCTGATGGTTTTTCGATACGATACGTATATCGTAGCTCTGGTGGTTTGGAATTAGTCTTAAACGGTAGGTCCTACTCCAAATGACCTCAGCGATCGATATCGAAGATTAATTTAAAAAAGAAAGTAGTTTTCGTGGTGAACCCACGGACTCGAGGGATTCACCTTGAATTACCACCTACCGAACACCGTCATTCCACTGACATGGAAAAAAGATCGTGGCGGAAAGTGTGCGCAATATGTTGTAAGATACAACTCGATGGTTCGCTTGTGGTATAGGCTGTTGATACGCGTAAAGTCTCGGGAAAATTCTTGCGTCTATTTCTACTTTGGTGATATTCAACGTGACCTATATCCTACGTAGGAGGTACTTTGGGAGACCAAACGCGAATGTTGGATCCTGGACTGGCCGACCTTAGAAGTCTACCCGAAATGGAACCAAACAATCGAGGAACAACAAACGTCTGCGTTTAGCCCAGAGAAATAAGATTTATATAACGCGTTTATTTGCGCACGTGGAAGCGTCGAGGGATGGAGGAGAGTACGCGAATAGTGCGTTTTATTAAATTCTCTCGAGACCCACTTCTAGGGGCGCGCGGCGGCACGTGGAGAAGCTATTCGGCGCAAGGAAAGGCGTCGATGGATTCGTCGGCGATCGATAACGCCGAAGATGAGGAAAAAGGCGCGCTGGCACACGATGTCGGCTCTCTCCTGCGTCGATGCATAATTTATCGGCGAAGAAGCGCGGGACTTCCGCAATCCTGAAGCAATCCCAAGGACCGGCGCTTTATACTAATTTCGCGTTAACGCATCGAACGTAAATACACCTCGCTCTATCCGTAAATTACAGCAGTACAGCGAAAGCCTCCTCGCGTACTCGTACTCGATAAGGAAAAGGTCAATGCACTCTCCTGCCGAACATTGTCAGCGAAATTGAATAAAACCACCGACGAATCCAGCTACCTCTTCCCTCCTTCCCCACCCTTCGCGCGCATCTTCGTGTCGTTATACGCGTCAGCGCGAATCGCCTCAAAATCCGCGGTATATTCACCAAGGTAATCCGCGATCGCCAAGAAAAGCGCATTCGTGACGACCCACAACTTGGTCGAATCATCGATCCGACCTTGAGGATAAACAAGTTAATGCCTACTTCCTCGGAAAGTAGTTTTTTTCTCCCCCGCTTGGTGCTAACGTACTTAGCTGAATTTCTTTTCGCGAGCTTCCGCAAAATCCAATAATCTCCCTGACCCAGTTTCATTAACGAAGCTCGTTATGCCAACGGCGTATCGTATTTCTGGTCACGTTTCGCATTTAAGCGATCCACTCCGGGTTCAACGTCGACGACGATACGCGGTTACCTTAGCGACTAAAAGGGATAGCCGCCAAAATAAACGGCGGTCACGGTGGGACGGAAGCGATAATAGGGACATTATCGGAGATAGAAAGCCGGCCGTGGCGCTCCGTGCGCCGTTCCATCGGATAAGATCGACGAAAGTAAATCCATCCTCGGTTGGCCGGCGGAAAATCGCGTGGAAGCCTCGCAGAGAGGCTCGGAGCCGAGAGATCCGATCTGAGGCCCCGTATCCGCGATCTTTCCGGCCGCACCGCGGGAAGGAGAACGATAACTGGCGCATATTATCGTCGCTAGAAAGCTCTATTAGCGGATAAGATCGATGAAAGTAAACCAGGCGGCCGGTCGTTTATCCGCGAAGTCGGAAAAGCGCGCGGCAGAAAAGTCCTTTGGAGGAAGCGCGATCGATCCTTCCGCGAGATCGTATCTGGCCTCTCCCGGACGCCCGCGCTTTCGCCCAATCAAAGGCCGCGTATTCCCAGCAGGACACAGCGGCGCCGTTATTTACGATCGACATCCAGGCAGCCGCGTTTCCAGCCGTCAGGGACGGTGACCAGGCTGGTACGCGGGGCCACGATCCGCGGGTAGAAAGTGATCGAACGTTTCCGGCTTTCGCGATGATTCGCGGACGGGAGCAGGATCGAGGAACGAGGAGAAGGAAGAGCAGGAGGAGGAGGTCTCGAGAAGAAGGATCGTGCGCGATCCGTCACGTGCGAGGCTCGAGAGGAGCGTAAATAGCGGGAGCCAAAGGCCGGCGCCGATGACGATCCGTGGCCCGAGAGCACGGAGGCTGCCCAGGGGAAAGCAGCGTGGTAGTTTAGCTGCGATACGGTCGAGTTGGCACACGTGTGTCTACGAGGCAGATGCTCGGCTTTGTATCGAGGATCGACGACCGTCACGAACCCGATAGAAGCGCTGCTACTCGACTCTGGCGAGTCTTAAAAAAAGAGAAGAGGCATGGCGCGCGTGTCGGAAGAGGCGGCAGGATCGACCGGCGGTAGCCGCTCCATCGAGAAGACTCTATGGGCTCGACTTGGCCGATCTCCAGGGCATTGTCTTTTTACGATGACACGTAGGCACCGCGCGATACCGACGGAAGGGACGCGCCAGTACAGTGTTTCTCGATCTTTTTACATCCGCGGACCGGTGAGAGTAGAGGAAATCCTACGCGGCCTTTTGATCGTTCGTGGAATATTCGTATACTAGTTTTTAAACCTTATATAAAACGAATACTCTATAGTTCATTAATGCAACCGTAAGAGGAGCAGTGGACGAAACTGTTCATAAGAAGATATCTCGTTCCGATAGGGTTAGCGGATTCCAGGAAATTTAGTGCAAACTCGCCGCTGCTTCGTGTCCAAAATAATGAGTAACCGTGGAAAGAGTCTTCCATCGATCGGACGAAAGGCTGCATCGGCATTTACGCGGCCTCCTCGTCTACTTCGATGCCGAGGGGCCGGACCACGGACCACTGGTCGAAGAATACTGCTCCAGTCTAGCCGGAAAAAGCCGCGGACGGTGGACGATCGGGATCGTGGACGGGAGGAAAAGTTTTGTACCGTCTATGAAAGCTAGGGCCTCGAGCGTTCTACTCTTTGGGTCAACGTTCGATGAAGAGGGAGAGGCAAGGGGAGAGAGAGGGAGGGACAGAGACGGAGACAGCGAGGGAGCGGCTTTTTCTGCGTTACTTTTAGACCCGCGCATAAACTTGACGGAAACGGCCGTAGGTGCGTATTTCTGTCGGTCACAAAGAAGTGCGCGGGTTTATGGACCAGGAACACCGGTCGGCGACGTATGGAGAAACGCAGTGTCGCAACGAGGAACGGGCTCGTTTATGTATTATTACGATACCGCGACTAGTCGTGGTCGCTTCCAATTAAACCTGATTTTTAATCCCGGCGCTGTTGCGTAATCGCAAACTCGTATCCACGTACGACCGCCGCGGGCTGCCCATTGTCATTCCTCTTCCGACTTGGGTCGCGGCGAGAATCGTAAATTATCGCCGATTGGATAAAAACAAGCAACATTTACGAGCAGGCCAACATTTTATCCGTTGTTCCAACAATCCCCGGTAAAACTCTTCTCCCCCTACTCCTATCCCCCCTTCGCCAAGTCTGAGCGACTATCTCGTCTTACTCATTCGCGAGGCAAACGTATAACGCGTGCCTCGGTTATTACGAGCCCGATAGAAAAGTTTCCCTGGCCTCTACCAAAGCTTCTTCTTTTTTAATCAATTTTTCGCTCCAACTTCTACGGTCATTTGGCCTACCGTCTAAAATGGGTTCCCGATCACCAGAGCTACGGTATACGTATCACGTGGAAAAATCATCGGTGATGGTCGCCATTCGATCTCGGTTCTCCTGCGTGGAAGTCCGAGCTTCTATCCGTAGCTGTGACCAAAGATTTTCGCGTAAAAGGCACGAGATAGCGGAGGACCGATCCCAAGTACCGTGAAGAGGCTCCGGATTTGAATAGACCCTCGCGACCCTCGGACCTTTCCAGAGGACGCTCCTCGCGCTGCTCGTCGCCTCGAGAGATCCGCCTTAAATCGGGCTAAACGACCTTAGCGATCGATGCCAAGAAGCGGAGCGGGCAAACAAAGGCAGCTTCCCGGGGCTCGATTGTCGGAGGATCGCGATTGCAGTTGCGTAGACGGGCCCTAGCGGAATCGGGCTTCGATCGCTCCTCCCCCACTTCCTCGATACGGTATTCGCGCTTTTTAGCAGGCACCTCGCCAGGAATGCGCCTCGCTGGGCCGAGAGCCGTGCATTCGCCGCAAAGGACGCCGGGGCGCTACGCTCGGCGCGATCGTGAAAGTGCATCGTCGCACGTTGCCGGTGCATAATGGCGGTGGTGCACGGCTTATTCCACTGCGCCGGGAGTACCACTGACGCGGCACGTCCGGACGATCGCCCTCGAAGGAGGAGCTATGTACTCTCTCCAAAAGTGGCTTCAGCTTCGAGAGAGAATTGCTCCGAAGCTACGTTGAAGCTGGAACCGAGGCTCGCTATCGCGAACCTCATTTTTAATTGGAAACCGTGTCTTCCATCGGGGAGTTCGAGCTATAAGCGTTGCTAGCGTCAGAACTAGGGAGTCACGGCGTCCAAAGTGCGAATTACTATTGCAAGTAGGCGCGCCGTATGCGCTGAGCGGAAGTTCTCGCTCGAGGAAGGAGCAAAACGCGCTTCGCGCCGGCGGCAGTCGCGCCGCTTCGATAAATTTCGTGTGTCGTAATCCGACCCGTGCAAACCTCCGTGGGCGATCTTTTTCCTCCATCGCCGGGCATTGGGTAATTATTATAGAACCGCGGCTGACGCAACGGGACGAGCGTAAATTGCGGCGGTCCCTGCAGTTCCTTCGACGCCGGAATTCGAGCCGTGCACGCGAGGCTGAGGAAATCGCTCGGACCGGGTAGAGAAAGGACGAGGCTCTGATTACAGGAGCCTCGTGTTTACCCGGTTAATCGGAGCGCGGTAGATCCTCCGCCTTTCTGGATTCAGGCAATTACGAGCGGAGGTGGTCCCTGGCTCTGGACGAACCTTCGCTTCCGACAAGGAACCCGACACGATCTCGCTCTTTAATAGAATGGTCTGGCATTTATCTCGATGGTGACGCGACGTGACACGAGGATTGATCCGTTTCCATTGCGTAATGCCAGTAAAGTGCGATATTCCAAGCATTTGGAAAAAACGTGCCTCATGTAAACTCGGATGTCACGATTAAAAGATAAATCATCCGTCTTTTTCTGCAGCCCGATAAAATTCTAACCGTCCACGAGCGTGTCGATCTGAAATCCCAACGTGGAGGCTCTATTCGTGACGTCAAGGCCGAGGAAACGTAGTTTCGAGCTCGTACCGAGACGATTGATCCCTTTAATGAGTTCCAATTGAACCGGCGAAAAGGAGCCGTCGCACGACGATTCTTAGAGCCGCTCGAGGAAACCAGATGAACTTCGGCGAACTAATTTTTGGCAATTAAACGATAGGCGGCGTCGTTTTAGCCTGCGGTTTCTAAACGCAGCCGTGGACGTATTTACGCGTAAACTAAAAATAAGGAAGTCCCGTTTGCACAATCGTTCCGAGCATTTTCCACGCGTTTTGCCTGGCACCCACCGCGCGCGCTTTTGGGTATTCTTCGGCAGGCGGCCAATTAAAAACGTTAGGTCGTGCGCAAGGAGGTTTTCCGCCGTGAAAGACGATTCTTAACGTCGGAGCACCGAGGATGGATTACAGGTCTCGCGGGGATGATCAAAACGCATTCAGCGGCTACTCTCCGCCGTACGTTTGCGCGCCTAATAACGAGGTATTCGAGGGCAAAGAAGCCCTCGTCACCGTCGTAGACGAGCCTTCATTTATCAGAACGTCACTCTGGCGAAGATCCGCGGATCTCCGTCTGGTCGAGAAAGCAAGGTGAATTCTCCGAGCGGCTCGTGCGGACTTAACGCGGTTACGAGTAAAGGGAAGCCGCTCTGAATATAGCGCTAATTGGCCACTCGTTTAAATTAACCCTTGCCGGCCATGCATACGTCGCCGCTACGCCGGCGTTCGGTCGCTATAGTATCGCTACAAGACGCTATCCGTACGACTTGCTCCGGTTTTCTTAAAAGGAAATTACGTAAGCCCACTTCCGCGAGCGATCGAACTCGCATTGCATTTGCCTATCCAATACCAATAAGATTCTGCGCCGTTGGAAAATCCACTTTTCCCCTACACATTTTTCCGAGTAACCTCGAGGAAACGGTGTAAGCGCTCGAACCTTCGTCGAGTGCGATCGAATCGTGAAAGTTCTCAGAACAATGGCCATCGATAAAATCGGGAACAATCGCGGAGAATGCTCGATCTCAAAGCTGTGAGAATTTTTCCGCGAAGTGACCGATCGGTTGCTTCTACCGGTTCCACGTTTCAAGTGGATACGGCCAGTAGAATGCACGACAGAGGATTCGACCGTGCTCTGGCCGGACAGCGGAGCTCCACAGTAGCCCGCGCAAGACGGAGACGGACAGTTTTGGGTCACGGACATAAGTAACGCGCGAATATTCTCGTGTGTGCCCGAGCGGTCGAGTTTTTGCGGCCGTGTGCGTTACCGTTACTGGACCGGTAGCGGGTAGCGTCACCGAAAACGAATGGCCACTACGCCCAAGATCGTCCAGCTCTCCTATACGTACGTATAAACATTCTCGGCCGGGAATATTTACGAAGTGACGCACACGGGGCAGCTGAACGCGTCGTCGCGGGGGAAAGGATGGAAATAGAAAGCGTAATCGGGGCAAGGTGCGGAAAGCTCGCGGGGAACATGGCCGCTTTTGTTTCGAACCGTGCCCAAACACGATGACTGGACAAATGTTTACCGTTACTCTCATCGCCGTTCCTCGAATCGTTCGATCTGCGAGAACGTGTCGTTGGTCTTGGACGGCTGGCTGTCGATCCAAAAACTAAGATACCGCGCTGACTATGAACTTCTCTAAATCTCTATACAAAAATGATATCTTGGAACGATCACGTACGAGCATCGATGTTTCGATGCGCGATCTTTCGAAGTTGGAACTATTAAATATAGACTCTGAGGAGCGAGTATCCTACCAAGAGTCTATCCTCTAATCTGTACTTTTCCAAGCCTATTTCGAGATTGTAAAATTATGAGAATATGGAAGATCGCGTCGCCTCGTAGCCGACTGAAAATTAAAGGAACAGGTCGGCGTCTCGAGCTTTTGAACCGGTTGTTCAGCTGCTCGACGAGTCAAGGACTTCCGGAGGAGAACAATGATCCACCAAAGGGAGCCGGTGGTTTCCAACTCTCCACGTGGTGGTAATTCCTTCTTGAAGCGACGTCCCTTTCTAACGTCGGATGTGACGAATTGCAGCTCTTTCCGGTACGCTATTTACCGCGCCTCCTCTTCCCTCCGCCTCGACGATGCTAATGCGCGCCGGAGTCTCTCACGGATATATCGCCGCGACGATCGCAACGTGGCCCGTGGAAAGCGTCGCTGCTATCGTTGGCATCGCCGACGTGTAAATCAACCGCTCGCGTAGTTACTCGAGACGCAAAATTGACTCGTTACACGTTTCGCGGGCCCGCCAGTTTTCACCAGCGCCTGATTTATCTCACCGTAGGAGCAATCTTTGATAAACACGAGAGGCCTTTGCGTAGCGGCGACATTTTTACCGGCGTAAAAGCCGCTGTACTATCATTTCCTTTTTTCCCTCGTCCTCCGTAACTCTTAATCTCGATAGGCGACCGAGAGAAACAGGGAAATCGATCGGCCGATATTGCGACTAGGTGAGCCCATGGCTGATCATGCGGGACGACAATTCCAAGCGCTTTCACCGGAGTCAGAATGGTTTGTCGCACTTCTCGCGATTCCTCCGACGATATAATAGTTCGAGAGTTCTGGGATTATTTTTAGATCAAGATTTATGATCGCGTTGGCCCGTCATACCCGGCAATTCTGGACGGTGGACGTGGGTGTGGCCTATCCTTAAGCGTCGCGCGTTAATCCGCGACGGTCTTGAAACAATGTTAAAGCCATTGAGTCGCCGAGAAGCTGCCAAAGTTTTCGTAACTGACGTCAGGTATCTGGCCCAGCGCGCGAACCTTCCGAGAAATGCGGTAACGTTAGATGCGGCTCTAAAAGGGCGTAGCCGCGTCCGGAGGTATAATTTAAAATCGTCAGCGTCCCGATATCCTTGAGGAACCCCTCTATAACTTTCGACCGATTCTCTCGCTTCCGCATAAGCGATTTACCGTTTAGGTTTAATGATCGAAGACGATCGATCGTACAGAAGCCATCTGGGCTTAATTGTTCGGTACACAAAAAGCACCGTGCAAAGTATTATTGTTCGTGCAAGGTATTATCGTGCGAGTCGTGGAGGAAAGCAAATTACTTCCTTCAAGGTATCTACGCTCTCTCAATGAACGCGCCTCGGTCGCGTAACGCCAGCGTCGCTCTCTCTTTCATTAACACCAGAATTACCAACGCGATCAAAGCAGCTGGCTCACGATAAGCCACAAAAAAATACTTCAAGTTTATTCCGTTGTATTCTTTCGGACTGCCCATGACTTTTATCACGATACTTTCCCCTCCAAAGATATACACAGTGTACTCGTACAACGATGCTAACCCTTATCTTCGATCCGCATCGACAGCGGTGACGAGGACCGATAGAAATTATCCGTCTCGGCAAACACGCGTGCCATTTTTTTTTTATAAAACCTCCAATAACAGAGGACCTAATCTAATCGTGATAATTGCCCTTCGCCACCGTCATCCGTCAGCCGAGCGACACCTGTTCCCGCGTACAAAGTCGACGCACGATCCCGTCACGGTGAAATTCGTCACTCCGTTTCTTCTTCTTCCTCTTCAATTTATTTTCGACGCCGACTCCTAAGGTCGTTTGGCCTAGGACCTGGCCTAATTTAAAGCGAATTCCCAACCACCAGAATTACGGTATACGTATCGCATGAAAAAAGCCATTAGCGATTGCCATGATTCGAACTTGGATCATCCGCCTGGAAGTCCGAGCCTCTCACCGTATCTCCAGAACCGTTTCTCTCGTCACGCCACGTTGGACCTTTCCGTGCCGGTGACGTCAAGTTCGAACGGCAAGGGATGCAACGTGGAGCAAAAAAAGAGCCGGGATACGGGCGAGAGAGTGAAGCAGATCGGACAGGGGCCAGAAGCGACAGCGAGGGCTGGTCGATCGATAGCGCCGACCTTGAGACTCGCCGTCGCCTCGGTTCACAGCAACCGAGCAATCTCCGTTTCTCATAAAGGAGAGTTATCGTGGAGGACCGGCGGGTGGACGTGCACCGATGCCGCCGCCCTCTTCTGCCACTCTTTCATTTTCGTCGCTGGAAAAAGAGGCTGGCGAGGAAGGAAAATGAGAGAGCCGGAAAGAGACAGGGGCAGAGGGAGGAAGAGATGGCGATAATCGCCGGATGTCATGGACATACGTTTTATTTCGGGAGACCCGTACGCACGGATCGTGGATATATCCTTTCTCATTCGCGACACCTATTTATACACCGCGCCCGTAATAATGCTCGCGTCCACGCTCGGTGATCGGCTAGCTTCGGCAATGTTCGCGCTCGTGACGGCATTGGCGAAATCCGGAAAATAGTGTCCGAAGTGGACCGTCATCCATCTCGATCGTCGGGATGATAAACGGGTTTTTAAGCTTCCGCGAAGAATGGCGATTCTTCGCGCGGAACGTGAACCATACATCCCGCGGTTACCCTCTGGAAATGATAGGCTTCCCCCCTCGTAGGAGCCGAAAAAATAGATCGGAATCGAAGCTCGAGGAGCTGGGACAATTCTGTTTGTCCCAATGTTTTAGATATTGGAACGTACCATTTTACAGTGGAGATATTAGAAGTCCGACGAGGGGATGGAGGATGATTATCGATAATCATGGAGATCGTATCGAAGATCAATATTTGATGTATGTCGAGCGATATATACTTTCGTATAAGTATCGAAAAAAGGCGTTGCTCAAAGACTTTCGCGTACTTTAGAATTGGCGAGGAGAATCGAAGGAGTAGAATTTCTGAAGCGCGTGTTGGGAGCCGTATGTAGTGCACCCGCTCCATTGGAACTGGAGGGCACGTCGGACGGTACGCTCGAGCAGAAGGACGAGGGTCCAGCAGATAGATATCGAGTGTCGGGTCGCGATAGTACTCACTTCCCCTCGATGTCCGCAGAATGCAGATAGCCACGCTTCGCTTCCGCCTGCAGCGCTTACGTAGTGCGTAAAGCCGTTACGTAACGCACGAAGCGGACCGAGGAGAGCGTAACAATCTATCCGATTCACGTACGCCGAGCGTGCGGGTGAACGTTCGGCCGTCTCCGGCTATCCTCGGCAGCTGCCGGCGCAACTCGACCGATTTACCATTGTGCCGCACTTGCAGCATGCAAGTGCACGCACGAGGCAAGTGCATGTCATTCGGATACGAGCCGCTCGCTGGATTTTTCCGACGGTGGAAACCTTCTCTGGCGCTTCTCCGGGCCGCTGGCTTCTAGATTCACTTCCGCCTCGCTTTCGCGGCACCTCGCAAGGACGATCTTAGTCTCCGCGATAGATATATTACATCAATATAGAGCATTATCGTCTTTCGCGCTGCACTTTATCGCGGAAGATCGAGGAGGATTTATCTTTTGGTTCGCTCTCGCGATAATGTTGAAAGCAACGACGCTTTCTGGCGGCACCGATGCACTCTTCCAGAGCTATAACGCAGATATTTCACTGTAAAATGCACGTGACGAGGGAGGAAACGAGGTCGCTCGAAACGAGCCGTAGGTCATGTCTCCGATAACCGTTTCACGTATCGTTCGCGCGTAATCTGGCGGGTATATTTTTTAGGAGATATAACTCACCTAAATCGTATTCTTTCCGAGGGATCGAACATCCGTTTTGCATTCGAAGCTTCTCGCGTGAATAGGAATAAAATACCGTTCAAGGTCCTCGTATATTTTTACGGACATCGCACTTGGGTATTCCAAAGCGACGGGCGTGTCTACACGATGGATTTATAGAAGAAAGCCGAGGTCAGTGGAAATCGTGGGCCTTTGTCGGAATATCGCCCCGTGTGCCAGCCGATTTCGAGCAGGCGGGCAGATTTTTACGATCCTGGAAACTTTCTAGCTCTACTCGGCCAGCCTTCTGGCAATTCTCTTCTCGCGCCTCGCTCGACTTTTACTTCCGTTTTTATTTCCGGCCCGCTTCGCCGAACGACGGTAAACGTACGTTCGGGGCTGCGCCCTTGCTCCTACGAGCATCGTTAAATATTCCAACGAGAAATACGCATCGCGCTGCTGCTGTGCAAATAAAAGTTAACGGCCCCCGGAAACGGATGCGCCGGGCGCTTTTCCGCAATTTCTTTCGCACATTTCACTTGGCTCGTGAACTAGACATTGGATTCTGCCATCAATCGAGGTTTCCCTCCGCCCATTAATAAAACTCGTTCATCGCGTTATCAAGATGCGCGTTGCGCGAGATCATAAATCCAAACGTACATTATCGAAAAGAAAAACGATAGCAAGAAATATCATTGTTCCATATTAATCACGATAGGCGTATAATTCGAAAAAGCTTTCCGTTTCAAACGAGTTTTAAATCCCCCTATCTGCAGCATTCGAAAACAAACGTCCAGGGGCGGCGTTTTAAAACCGAGTTTTTCACGCAAAAGTAGTAAGTGCCACGCGCGTCCGCGGGCCCATTCTCGCCAGACTTTACTTTTCATTCGTTCCCCTTTGTTGATCAAAGCGCGCGTCCAGGATTTCTCTCGACCGACAGAGAGTATCGCCGGTGGATGTTTCACGGTGCAACACAACGCCGTGGACGGATCCGCGAATGAAAGTCTACGCCGCCGGAAACGGACTCGAGCGGACAACGTTGCCGGAATTTTAGTTTGCCCGCGACAACGTCGCCGGTTGCTTTATTCACGCCGACGTCACGCTCGCCCTCCCATTTTTCCCCGCGGCCGTCGCGTAAGCCTCTTTTTGCGTCTGACGCGACCTATCCACTACTCCTTTCACGCGGCCACGAATGAACCAGAGTCGGCACGCTCCTTTCGATGGCTGCGAGACATCGTGCAAAGCCGTGCCCTCTCCTTGGTCAAATCTCGAACTCAGAGCTACGATGGTGTTGTGGATACAAGCCGAGACTTCCACACGGAAGACCCGGCTTCGAATCCTGCCCATCATTCATGGTTTTTTCATCCGATATGTGTACTATAGCTCTGGTACTTCGGAAGCCACCTTAAACGGTGGGTCCTAGGCAAAATGACCTCAGCGGCGGGTGTCGAAAATGAAGTAAAAAAAAATCTTGAACCTTTGGATCGTGCCTTCGAAATCTGAGAGTTACGCTGCGAAGCGAGCATATGCCTCTTTGACACAACAACTTTTTCTCGTCTCTCGGGATAAAGTCCTTTCGCTGAAATCAGCGCCGCAGGGAGATTGCTTTATCCATCGGGTGCAAATGGGGGAATTAAGTAGAAATGGACGGGAATTACTCGAAAGCGCGATATCGCGGCTCGTGCATTAATTGACCGATTAATTATCCCGCGATACGGACAGACTCCTCGACATTTTGATGGTGCACTCGTTGGAACGAAACCTTCCCTTCGTGATTGGCAGTATTTTGGTGCTCCGGGTTAAATTCGTCGCTCGCTAAACGATGACGTACAGAGTTTAGGACGCTTTTAGGAACGAGTCGTGCCGACGAATTAGCGAGCCGATGCGAGATGCAGTGACGCACGCTAGTGGTTAATGACAAATACGATCTTCAGTGACGATGAGCGCGAAACGTCCGCGGCTACGCGGTCAATTAATTCGCTCGGTCGACATATTGACTCCTCGTCGTCCGCTTGCTCGATTGTTTCGCCAAATTGAAGATTTTGGTCGCAGAGAGCATATCGGTCGGTCCTTCATCGCTGGCGCTTTATTCTTGGCATCGATCTCTAAGGTCGTTTAGCCCAAGATCTGCTCCTCGAGCTCTATACCCAACTATCGAACATACGATATACGTATCGCGTAAAAAAGAACGAAAGATGACGGGTAAAAATTTAAACACGGGTCTCCTCCGTGGAAGTCCGACCTTCGGTCCACTACGTCATCGTAGCCTTCATCGATTCGTTCCACGCCTCGCACCGTATTATGCTAAGAGACATAAAGTACGGTCGAAAAACCTGTCGCTCCTCTAAGGTGCATAGGCGCTCCGGCCATTGTTACCGGCGGTGCTTTTTTTTTTCGCCCGCTCAGCATTTCGTTTCACGGTTCCCGCTTTGCGCCGGGAATTCTGAGTCACGTCCACGAATAAATGGTGCTTCTCCTTCCCACGAGTCGGCCTCCTACATCGCCTTCTCGCCGCACTCGGCTTCCACGAGCGCCCTCGGGCCGTCCTCGGATGCCTCGGTGGATCAGCATCCTTATGCGGAAATTGGAACGTCCGAGGACGAGCCGCTTCTCCCGGATTTCATCTTATCCCGTTACCGGACTTCGCCCCGTGACACGGCGCAGCTCCTCGCTCGCACCGCCGACCGACGCTTTTCCGCTCCCATTTTCCGAGCCAATGCTCGCGGAGCTGGCCGGAAAAATCGAGGGCGCAATACCGCCTGCTGGCCTGGATCTTGTGCCTCGTAGGCTCTTTCGAGCGTTGGTCGAAAATCCGCTTTCCTTTTCGAGCGACGATCCTTGCACGGAGAAACGTACCTCTGGATTATCCTTGGAACGTACCGATGAATAATCGATGGGGAAAATGATGCGAGCCGAGGGGGTTCGGAAAACGTCGAGAATTGAGCATTATAAATTTACGCGGTGCAGGTAGCAGTTTTTTTTTTCCTCTCTCTCTCTCTCTCTCTCTCTCTACGAAAGTGGATACCACGTTGCAAGGTGCAATTTTGTCCTTACGCGGCAAAATTGCTCGGCTAATGGCAGCGCGCATTCCTCGCTCCGCCGTAAAACATTACGCATAAATGACAGTGACACTACGCCGCGTCGGCGCTCATTGGTTTTCCTTAAAGGCGAATTATCGCGAACGGTATTGGACGAGGTATGCGGCCCAGGCGAACTCGTCTAAGAGCCTTGGTTCTCGGCGAGGATACTAACGGAGGTTCTTCGTGGAAGCTGCGCGAGAGAGAAACATTCGCCCATGGCGATCTCTCGAACCATTTCCCATGATCCTCCTGCCGAATGACATCATACCTATTTCCAGAGGCGGCAGATATCCGCTATCGGACATCCGTTGTAATGGAATCCGAGAACGTATTGTACGAGTCCGGTACAAACAAGCGGGTTCGTTATCTCGCGTTTCTCATTGAAGGAAGGTTCGTTATTGCCCGAGCGGTCGTTAAGCGTCAAACACGCGAGGCGCGGATCCGCCAAACGTTCGTAACAAGAAGCCGACCGTTGTCCACGCTCAATTCATCCCGGGCCGGTGTTTTCGATGCGCGGCTATGTACATTAGCAAAACTAGTCCTACGAAATAGAAGAAAGCGCCTGAAATCGCGATAGACGGCCCACGTGCGACGGTAGTGATTCCGCCGTGCCCGTCAAGGTGCCACTTCTGAGACCGTGAGAGTAGCGTGCGTTGAATGTATGAATAATGATAGCAACAGCCGACTCGAGTTCCTCGTAAAAGCCAAACGTCCCGCGAGCCACGAAAAGTGACGTAACGCGAATCTTCGACGGTCGGGCGACTCCGGACGAGATACTGCCGTCCTAACGCCATTATGCGGCACATTCTCTTTCGATTTCGCGGCTTGGCGAAATTCAAAGCCGATACGGGAAATGCGCCGGCAAGCGAGAAACCCGAATCGAGGAATTCAGTTGTGCGCCGTTCGAGAAGCATTGCGACGATGGGCGGCGAGCCTCGACCCTTTAGTTCGCGATATTTCTCGACGTAGGGCGTATCAGAATTTGTACTGAATTAAAGCCACGCTTAGACCATTGTTAACCATCCACGCTCCTTGTTTTTTTAGATTTATATATGATTCGGTATACGTATATTCGTACAGGTTTAGTCTGGATTGCAATAAGTCACCGGTGACACGTTGTTACGATTTGTTATATTCCATGCTTTGTCATTTTCCAGCGTGACTCGTCGTTATAAATTCTTATATTCCATTCTTCGTCCTTTTCCTCGGAAAGGAAGTTTGAGAGAAAACTCGGACCGTGACTCAATCGCGTTATAATATCATCGAGTTGTACGGGCACCGCGCGTGGTTGTGCGGAGACATCGATACGCGAGGATCGCGGACTTTTAGCCCTGCATAGTGCAGTTCGTGACTGGGAATCATTGTCACATAACGGCAGCGTGTAGAATCGTGGTCGAGGCACGCAGTCGCGCGGCTCTTTCGCGCGCGGGTGGGCTTGATCGATTTTTCGAACCATCCAAGTATCGACGAAGGCCTCCGATTGATCCCAAGATTTTTCTCGCGCGGACAGAACGATGCCCAAGAACATCCAGGCGGGTTGTCTCCGCAAATTTTCCATCGCCTTTGTTTTGTTTGCTTCCCGTAATTAGTTTGCGCGCTTTATATTCGCGGGCTTACGCCGGCACGCTCGTTGGGCGCCTATTCGGAATTTTAAACGGCCGATGAATGAACAGAGGCCTCGAGAAGCGCGCTACCGGCCGACTTTGCGAAACGAGACGGTGAATGCGGGCCGCTGTTTCGCTCGCACAATGGCCACCGTTATGCGACCAGTTTCCTTACGACACCGCGAAATCGCGCCCGAGCGCACCGGATCTCCATGTTTGCGGAATATCGGGACCGACCTCGGGGCGGTACCAAAAGGATCGGCCAGGTTTATTCTCGGAGATCAATTTCTAGCTCCATTTAGATTTTTACGGGTAGAAAATGCGGCCGTCGTCGCGTCACTCTCGTGCCGAGAATGCGACAGAGAGCGCCAGGGGCGAGATTATTTTTGATGCAGGACTCCTCTCGCCGTCTGGCTCCGATAGCCGCGCCGAGCAGGACGAAATTGGGTCAACGAGGTGCCGGGATAACAAACTGGGTCAGGCGGATTTATTATGCGCCCCAGCCCCGTCATGGAGGAACCGTTTCGGAAGCGCGAAAGTGAAATGGCCAGCGGGGCGGGGCAATTAGTCGCGGACTTTGCCTCGAAAAATAACGATCCGCTTATCTCGAGTAATATTGATGATGGGCCGACGAAACGTAAACAAGGCGACAGCTAGATGCCTCGTGCGCGCGGATAACGGAGCGGTCCGACGCGAGAAATTAATCGAGCCGTCCCGGCCGTCGTTGGATAAGGATAAGGGAGAAGAACCGTCGTCGCGGTGTCCCGCGGCGGATGACGTCCGACCTCGCACCTTCTTCGCCGACCTTGCACTTGATAATGAAGGTACTCGCGCGAGACTGGAACCGGGAAATGACGGCATCGGAGGGCAGAACGTCGTACTTTCGCTTTCACGATCGAGCCACGGGGATCGGCATCGAGTCCGTGCAAACGCTGCGCCCACTTGACAAAGAGACTCGTATGATAAACGCGTCGTTATCGTCACTGAGCGTTGGCCGCTATCGTCGTTAACGCACCGCGGTGGAAATGAGTCACCTTGGCATTGCCTCTTGCCACGAGCGGCTGACCGCGATGTCGAATAAAATGTTCAATAGTGGTCCGACCACTCGCGCCGAAGATAATCCTCCTGACGGATAACGCGCAGCCATGCGTATTGGTTTCCCCGAAATTGATCGACGTGCCCGCAAGATGCGCGGCGAGAAAAAAACTTGTTTGCCGAGTACAAGCATTTATTGGCGAATCATCGAATGCCCGAATCTCCGCGGCGGTTCGTTTATATTTCAATCCGCATTATGGGCTCTCCGCCCGCCAGCCTGGAAAATTATTTCGCGTTTCTCCGCATCGCGATGCCCGAGATCGATAAGTCATCGACAAGAGATTAAAACGCAGGAGCCGCTCGCTTGTTTTTGGAAAAATAGCGATGCGGCGAATCGTGAACAACATCTCGAAGGAGTAATGTCAAACGTCAAGCCGTTAACCAATTGCACAAGAGAATCGAGTGTCGAGCAGCGGCTTATTTACGGAACCTCGGTACGTTTCCGAATAGTATCGCGCCGGTGTTTTTATCGGTATTGACTTCGCTGCGGTATCTCGCAGATATATTTGTAATTGTAATCGTTAATATTATATCCGAGATACGCGTTTATGACCCTGGGGTGGGAACTTTCGCGCGATACGGCTTATTCGAAAGTTCCGCGAGCTTCTAGTTTCGCACACTGCGCCGGGGTACTTTGGGGATATAGCACGTCCGTTGTTTGCTCCACGGCAAATTACGGTTCTAAGCGGTATCGAGGAAGGCTTAACGAGCGTGATTTGCACCGAGGGCACGCGCCGCGCCGCCTCTTGATATTCGTTCTAAAAGCGCTTCTGGGAGAAAATTGGATCGGAGGAGTTATCGCGTAATCAGAGCGCGTGTGCGACAATGGAGGCGCGTCGTGCGCGGAACTCTTTTAGCAATTTATTCGGTCCGCGCGCGGTGCGGCAGGAGCTCAGGACGGAGGTCGTGCAACGCGCGTGGGAAGTACTTGAGAATCATTGATACTCCCCGCGAGTAGAAGCGGCCGCGCATACGTACGCCTAAACTCTAATGAAATCACGTATGACGTCACGCCGTGTTTACGCCCCGAGGAAACCAACATCGACAAATAAACGGATTTCGCGTAACTCCACTTTGAGCCTCATTGTCAGGCTCTGATTCCTCGGCGGCCGTTGGATTTGCACCGATTTAAACCTCCTTCGAGGTTATCGATCGATACGCGATAGTTAATT
This sequence comes from Ampulex compressa, assembly GCA_038496175.1. Taxonomy (NCBI): domain Eukaryota; kingdom Metazoa; phylum Arthropoda; class Insecta; order Hymenoptera; family Ampulicidae; genus Ampulex; species Ampulex compressa. The sequence goes on from JBCFXI010000001.1 coordinate 68,982, forward strand.
ATCTCGATCATGAGCACGACGCGGCGCTGGCCTTGGGGACGTGCCGCGGACAATGACATTTTAATGCTGTTACGAGCCAACATTCGGCGGCAAGTCCCTGAATATCGATTAGGAAGCTACGAGCATCCAGGCTCGAGAACATGCTTGCGCGGCGTAGATCCTGAATAATGATTTCGGCAGCGTCGCCGTGACGGATTAGCAAAGGGGAGGGTGCGCGCGGTGGGAAATAAATCGAGGATAAATAATAAGACGGTCCTGCCCATTGCGCGACAGCCGCGCGAACGAGAGCCCCGCGGGTCGTTAAGATCCCACGAGACGTGCGGTACGTATATTAATAACAATGACATCATTAACTCCTCAATAATATCGATCCGCGCGAGTAAAGTGTAGGACTTTATGCTCTTAACCGAAGGCGCTCCGCGACACGACGGGTTTCCGAGCAGCTTTGGAGTATCGAATTACGAAAGGTACATGCCAAGTGCACTTGGAGGGTATCTCGACTAGCGAAGAAATCGAAAGCTTAAGCTGGAGCACTTCGAGGAGGAAGGCCTCTCTCGGCTCTTGGCAGGAGGAAAGAGACGTCCGTGCCGCACTATAATTGCAGGCCCCGCAAATGGTGCGCGGCCAACGTCGCAAAGTTAGCCGGGCATCGAACGTCCGATCGGATCGTCGGAGATGCGAGAACCTTCGATTTCATTGGCAGAATTCGGTATCATTGGTATCTAACGATGCTGATGACCTTAACGAGCGCGCGAGCCATGGGGGAAGAAGGCGCGCTCCTTGGTGAGCGCTCTCGAACGGATAGACTCGGAATGAGCGGCAGGAGTAATAACTATATTGATCACTGACCTTTCCTGCGGCCGAATGGTCCGAAGAACGTGCCGTTCTTGCCGATGACGTTATCGTCGATGTACTTGAGCAGTTTCGTCGTGTCCTCCCCTTTCTTCGCGGCGATAGATTTGACGGGGCGTGGTGGTGCGATCCTCTGGTTACCGGCCGCGGTGGTGTTGGTCGTCGTGGTGGTCGAGGTCGCGTTCGATGGTGACGTCGACGTCGACGTCGACGTCGACGTCGACGCTATGGTCGCCGGCTGGGCAGCCTGCAGGCCGGCGCAAATGGTGCCACCGCCCGAAGGACACGTCGACTCCTCCGCCAGGGAGTTAATCCTTCTCTGCGAGCCGCTCCAGCTCTTGCCACAGGAGATCTTTACCGAGCAACTCATTCTCTCATAGTAATCGTGCCCTCAGAGCGCATAGTAAGGGTAACCGGAGCGACACCCGCGGTGATGCACTGGATTGCATATACCGAGCCCACGTACGGTCAGGGGGGGAAAAGTATCGTCTAATGATGTCACTTGCCGGATAGCGGACGCATCGTCCGGAGCGAAGGAAAGAGAAAAAAAGGGAAAGCCGTACTGTGCTCTTATCCCGCGGCTCACTCGTTCGCACGTGTTTATCACTGGCTCGTTTATTGCGGTATTATACTAATAGCACGTACGCGAGGGTTATCGCCGTGGAAACGTTGCCTGCTAGCCGGAGTCGTAAGCCGCGAGCAATGCCCACCTAATGTGTCTCCTTCGAAGGGGGAGGTTCCTCTTTCTCTCTCCCTATTCCCCCTTTCTAACGTTTTTCAAAGCTTATCGTCTACCTTCGATCGATCTCCGATGGGGTTTTCCTGATGGGGGATGAGCCCGGACCGGTGACGAGCGCCGGGTGAAAATCTCGCGTGTCGTGTCGTTGCGTATGCGTCAGATATGGAGCTTCCGCAGCGTGCACGGATTACTTTCCTTCTGTACGTTTGCACTTCCGTGATAATTTGTTAGGCAACGCGCCTAGACACATACAACCTCTGTGAGTGCTGAGGCGAGACTGAATGTCTGGCGGACGACGAGCTGCCCGGTTCGCCAATGACGTCACCTAGCCACGCAGGCGCCGTTGAGTCTCGCTTCGCTTCGGGGCATCTTCTCTGGGTCGGCCAAACGCATTGCCGCGAAAACTTATGGCGCAAATTACTGAGAATTTTTGGCCAAATTCATGGTAGGCCCCTGGCCTCGTGCACCCGAATTCGTCGCTACGCGCTCTGCTCCTGATCATCGATGATTCTATTGATGGCGGGGGACTATTTTTTCTTTGGATCGCGCGGATAACGATCGAGAGCGACGAAGTATCGAATAAAAAATGATCGATAATATAAAGCATATCGAGCGACGACCGTGTATTTCGATCGCTGTAGGAAAATTCTCAAGGATTATCTTTTGGCTCGATCGGAACTTCGTAATAATTCGTAACGTGCCTTTTTACGGGCGAACGTAAAAAGGGAGGCGATTCGACCCTGAAGTCGCGCGATGCTTTTTCGTGCATTTCTGGCTCGTTTTTACGGCTCGAATGTCTCGCGTATCGTAGAGCAGCGATCGCTATTGCTCTACGTGGACTGCTTTTCTTTGAAGTGTACTCGCAATCAGTTGCCATATGGCACGATATGGTAAATATAGGTCACGCTACGGTATATATGTTTTACTTGTTATAAAGAAAACAATAGTTTTGGTTATTGGGCATAACGATGCAAACGCGCGTTGATAACATGATATATACTGGCAAACAAAAGATACTAAATAATGAGCTGTTTGCACATATGCGGGTTGGTTTATAAAATATTTTTATAGCTTCGCAAGCCGACGTTAATTGAATGAGAAGGAAAATAAGTATAATTTACGCAGGAAAAAAAAAAGTAAATCTTGAGAATTTGGAGATGATAATTCGGAATTTTGCCTGTTTTCGAAACCGAATGGAATTCCATAAGAGCAAACACGTTATAGCTTATAAATATGCACGCTTTCCTCGGGCTACGTTGAAGCAATTAGGGGTCGGTAAGATTTTATCCCTTTCATCTCTCCTTTTATCCCCTTCGAGGATATTAATTTCGTTTACTGGGAAACGAGTGGCGAACCGAACGATAATTATCTCTTTCGCCGAATCAATAAACGCGGAAGCAAAGCGATCGTTTTATTCTACTCGACTGCAAGCGCTTCTGTCCTTTTCTGCGGGCAAGGCTATCCTTTCCAAAGAAACTACCGAAGCCCACAAAGAAGCTTTCAGTTCCGCGGTATTTTCACCGATATATTCAAGCGACTGTTCACCGATTTTACGTGCAACTTGACCTAGCATTTTAAAAGCATCGCATTTCGCACGGCCTTCACGTAGAACCGATGTACGAGACCCCTCCTTGCTCGCATCTTATCGGTACGTACGCTAAAAAATTTCTAGGATACGCATCGATCGCATGAAAAGCGTGCATTACAGATGCAGCCCGAGGAAAGGCGGGTCTCCTCCCACCATTTCTTTTTTGTAATCTTGTTGTTATTATATTTACACATGTCAATACCGACGTCGCGGGACGATAATACGAAGACAAAGTAGGGTCATGAATTGTATGCGTAATAACTTTCGTCGAATTAACAGATAGTGCAGCGCGTGTTTATTCCTTCGGCAGCTGCTCTTCACGTGACTACACTGTGCAAATGTCCTCGGCAGCTGTATAATTACTGGTCAGAGCCGAATTCATATCAAATTTGTATCGGCGCAATCAAAGTCGAATAGATAACGTCAACAAACTAAGGACGTCGATGTTATCGGACTTAAAGTGCTACGAATACAATAGCCATGACGTAGTTTATCGCGCGATATTATTAGACCTCCTTTAATAACATCGGTGGAACTAGTCTGTCTCTCCAAGACCGATTGATAACTCGATTGGACGATGGAATCGAGAGTATTTATCACTCGAAGAGGAGATTCCTCGTCGTAATTTCGGACGGTGATTAATTTCCAAACGCTCCATGGTAACGAATTTCACCCCTGCGTGTTTCGCGGTGGGGTTCGATGGAACCTCCGACACGCCTATTTTCACGAACATCCATAACCTGTGCGCTCATCGAGAAGGTCGGTGCCTCCGTTACGCGAACCATCAAAATTGGGCGAAATGCTGAAATTCCAAACTGCCACTCCGGAGGATCGAAAAGTTGCCGCCGCCATCGAACGCAGACGGCGGACGGAGGAAGAGAGGAAACGCAGAATCTTCAACCCTAGGCTGAGAAAAATCGGAGTAAGTCGTGGGTGAACGTTTTACGAGCAACAATGTTGTTTTACGATAAAGCGGTCTGGCCGCCGACCGGTTCTCCCTTGAACATCGATACTTCCGGCACGCACACTCTCTACCGCCGATCGAGAGCGGTTTTATAATGGCACGGTTCTCGTAGATAGACAAAAATTTCTTGGACAGACAAGTCGAGGAAAAGAAGCAGCAGCGCGACTCTGAAAATGCGAAAGAATGTCAACTGGACGAGGCGCTGATTCGCAGTAGCAATCTGGCCGTGGTCTTGGAAAAGCAGCAAGAAGAGGTAATGAATTACGGGTAATTACCGAGGAAAAACCGTTTAATCCAAGTCTCACGGCTCAAGTACGAGTTCCGTTATAGCGAATAAAACGATTCGCGGCGACGGCGTGTCTTTCAAAGGCTATTACCGTAGATAAATGCGTGTCCTTTCACGCGACGTTTCGTTTCCTTCGAATTATACCTCGCGCGTAAAAAAAAAACCCGATTCTCTCTACGACCAGGAGAGGCGCAGAATAAACGAGGAGGTGGAAAGCTTTCGACGTATTTATCAACGCGCCGAGGACCGACGAGATTTCGATCTTTACGACCCTGAGGCTTTGAAAAAATCATTACCACCCCGCCTCGAAGACGACGATCCGCGTGTGGGATTGGCATCCGCACAGAAGTAGGTGAACGACATGCTAATTGCCAAGAGAACCGTGAGGCGTGATAAATTTCAAACAGCGGCGCCTCGATCCGGTAGATTCGAGGGGGAGGATTGCGATCTGAAGGACCGTCTGAGGCTGCAGAAGGAGCAGATGCGATGGTGGATCGAGAAGCAAAGGGAGGAGCGCACGATGGCGGATAAGGAGCGCCGGGCCGCTGAGAAAGCGTACCAGGAGGCCGTCACCTCTAGGGATAGGCGTGCCATAGAGCTGGATCGGATGGAGCGGGAATGCCGGCGAAGGCTGAACGAGGCGACGGCGAGATTCAATCGAGCATTGGTAAGCCACCGGCCATCGTGGACCTTCGAGGAAAAGATGAGCGGGAAAAATGCAAAAAGAAAACACCGCGTCCTCCGGGTGGACGATCTCTCTCTTTCCCTCTCTTTCTCTTTCTCAACGAGGATAAATACGTCATCCTTCGCGGTACGATCCTCCGAATCGTCGTTAATATATAAAAGATACCGCGTCCTCGATATTCCGGACGATGGCGAAGGATAGATTTTTATCGATCAGAAGCAGCGGTCCGCTGGCCCGTTGATCGATTTAGATACTCCTCGTCGTCGTCGTCGTCGTCGTTGGCGATGACGCGCGAAATGTCAGGGTTCAACTTGCGCGCTCCTTTGTTCCCCACCGATATTTCGTGCGGATCGGAATCGCGCCGCGGAAAAATAAGCCGCGTGAAATACGGGCGCTGGACGCGCTCGGTGTAAATCTTCGGCGAAGGTGAGCGTCGTTTACGGTGCAGTCGAGGCCCCTACGGTCGATGAGCAAACCGGGTGACGTCACCGAGCTTCGGTAAGATCGCCGAGTATCGCCGGCCGATTTCCACGCCGGTTTCCTCGCGAACCTCGTCCTTGGTTCCCTTCTTTCGCGCCGCCACGCTTCGCGGAATTCCAGGTTTTTTTTCCCGAACGACTTTCCAGAAGGAGGATCAGGACCGACGACGCCGCTGCGAAGCCGTTCAAGACGAGGAGGACAAGAGGGCGGAAATCTACAATCACGTGACGGGCGACTTCCTCAGCGAAGCCAGAGAGCAGGCGGATAGCAATCGGGGGCCGAGCAAGCCTTTGGCCTCGAGATACAAAGGCATGAGCAGCGAGGAGCTGAAGGCCTTCAGGGACGCGCAAGCACGGCAGATGGAGGACATTCAGGTAAAAGCTCGAGGGGGAGGGCCCACGTGCGCTCGATAAAGCTTGAACCGGTGCCAAGCTCGTGCCTCTTGGCACCGGTTTTCTTCGCGGGGACTTCGGTTGGCTGAAGAATACATTTTTAGAAAATCAAACTGGAGGAGAGCCGGATGAACGAGGAGTGGGACCGATTAATGAGCGCGCATTCTCGTTCTGCGTGCGAGTACGAGAAGGAGCTGGAGCGTAGAAAGGCGTAAGAAACTTTGATATTGCGTCAGTTTGCTCGATCGTTATTGATCGTTCGTAGGATCGCTCATTCTGGCGAACTTGATAGGGACATTAATCGGAAGATCGCCGAGGAGAACCTCCAGCTGGCGGAGCAGCAGAAGTCTCGTCGGGAGTATCTGAATCGCGAGGTGTACAAGAATAAACCGACGGCAGCTTTCTTCGAACAATTCAACAAGGGGACTCGATGAAAGAATTGTACCCGATTCCGATCGATTAATAAAATGCCCACGATTGCGGAAGGCTCTCTAGGATTATTGTGTCCAAATTCTGAAATTACCAAATCGATTATTTCTTAAATGCACGTGATATCTGTTATTTTTGGCATCACGATTATATCCTAATTGTTACGAATACTAACGTGTATGAAATTTTTAATAATCGATAAATCTATCTACCGTCGATAATAGCCGGCATTATCTGACGTTTGCCACGAAATGCATTTTGCGACGAAAGTTTCTATAAATCGAATGGATTATTAACGTATGAACTGTCATACGTTTGTGGAACATTAAAGTATATGTAAAATTTTTGTCGGTTTAATATCGATTCGTTCTACGTATGTACGACCGATAAGGAAGGGGCCCATGCCGCTGTTTCGACGCTAAACCGCTTTAACGCGCGTTACTGGAAAACATATCGATATCGGATGTAGTAACCACGTTATGGAGGTTTTAACGATGCTTTTGAGGAACTGAATTGTAAACGTTATTCTGGCGGCGTATCCAGAGAGATTAACGATGATCGATACGGAACGAGATTTTGCTCCTAAGCAGAGGTAAGTTTTGAGTTTGTAATGTTACATGTATATATCCAATTTAAAATGTGAAGAATAACAGTGCTTGTAGTTCCAGCGATCCCAATGTATTACTGGAGGAATATAGTGCGATCGTTGAAGATCTTAAACGAGAATTATATCGATGCAAGGTAGATCTTGAAACTTAAAAAATATTTATAATTTTATCCAGATATATTCCGAATGTTTTTTTTTATCAAAATTGATTCTTAGGTGGAGCAGAACAGTTTACGCGGTGAGGTAGAAGTTCTGCGAAGTGAAAGCAAGAATGTTTGTAACGTACAAGAAACATTCTCGCGTATTCATTTGGAGGAGTGTGGTAGTAAGAATACGAATGAAAAGGAGCTGGCGAATTTGCAGGAACGTATTGTTCTTCTGCAAATGGAGAAAGACTCTGCTCTTCAATTATGGCACGTATCCCTGAAAGCCATCGATGTCTTAGAGGAGGAATTGAGAAACTATCGAAAGGATGGCAAAGGCTCTAAATTTTATGAAGAACAAGTGAATGTGGTAAAAGAGACGTATTCGGATGCCATTAAGGCATTAGAAGAGAAGCTTTTGCAAGCCAAAGAAAATTTCTTAAAGCAACAATCGCTTTGGGAAAATAGCAAAAGTAAAATCGAAGCTTTAGCCAAAGAGAAGAACAATGTTGTACAAAAATTTGCGATGCTACAGAGCGAAGCGGAGAATAAAGGTCAGTAGAATAAGTAGACGGTTTGAGACATTATATAGTATACGCGTAATTCTTAATGTTCAAAAGACAGGACTAGCCAGCAGACGATAGAAAATCTGAAAAAGGAATTAGGTCATACGAAGACGGAGGCTAAGAAAATGCAACAATTGAAGGTGGAATTAGAAAAGCGGCTTGTCGAAACTAAACTCTTTGCGGATAACGTTGTACAAAAGGATAATGAAACAAAAGCAAAAATGGCAGAAGCTATTGAATTAATAGAATCTGTTGTCAGAGAAAAGGATCTTATTCTACAAAGAGAAGCACATGTTTTAGAAGAAAAGGCAAGACTTGAGCATCGTTTGGCAGCTATAGTGGATGAATATGCTATAAAGATGCAAGAACAGAATATAAAAGTGCGGAACGAACATGAGCATGATATGCAGAAATATTTATCAGAAATTAAGGAACTTAAATCGCAATTAAGAGAAAAGGCAACGCTGGTGGATAGAGCACAGAGAGAGTGTAAATTAATGGAGGAGGAACTTGAAAGGGTACGTCAAGACTCGGAGAATGTGTTACATAAGACAAATGCCAAAGTTTTAGAATATGAACAAAAATTGAAACGTGCAGAATTACAAACTCAAATGTGCAGTGATGTGACAGTAAACAAATATGATACCGAAATTAAACAATTGGAACAAAAAGTTATTAACTTAGAAGATAAGCTCGTTAGCGCCAATAGCAAATTGAGAGATCTACACGAGCAAAATACTAGCGATGCAATCAACTGGGTAGCACACCCTGATCCAAAAACTAAAATTATATATCAGCAATACAGTAATCTTGAAAGTATGCTAGCTAAATCGTTGGATGATAAGGAAAGTGTTGTCGTAGAATTGAAGTCTTTAAAGCTAGCCTTTGATCATGAAATACAAAAACGTGATAACGAAAAGTATTTACTTGAAAATAAGATATCTCAATTGGAAACAAATCTACAAAAAACAAAATATGCGACTGAGGAAAAATTACATAATGTAACGATTCAAGAATTAAACAGTCATAATCCAATGCGCAAACATGGTTCGGACGTCGAGTAAGTATTACCATAATTTGTATGCTTTGTATGATTTACAAAATACTGACTATATTCCTATATGCAGGTCTATAAATAAATCACACTGCTGTCAATTTGTATTATCAGAACAGTTGAACAAATTGCAGGAAACATTTGATAAGAAGACAAAGGAATTATCACAACACGTAGAAGTGCATCAAAAACTGAGTAAAAAGTAAGTCTGTCTCTGTTAAGCTCGTATCAAAAATAATTAATTTAAATTTTAATTACAAAGGTGGAGCGATGAAGCAAAATCTTTAACGGAGAGATTTCAAGCAAAAACTAAGGAACTCAGGAGTAAAATAAATATATTACGCAAAGAAAATAACGAACTGAATAAAGAATTGTTGGTTTGCCGGCAGCAATTGATAGGGTATAGATTACAGATTATTCATAGGTATGAACGTTATGCATGTTCATATCAACTTTGTTTCTCACAAGCACTGTCATTTTATTGTTTTAGATACGATCAAGGAAGTGGATTCAGGTGACAGTGTTGCCTTTTATCTACCAGAAATGTAAAACTGATATCGTGTTCTGTAAATATTGTGAGAGCAAGTAGGTTTATTTGTTTGCGAAATACACATTTGTACAAGATATACATACTTGTTTTAAAACACTGCCTATCATTAGTAACACAGTCAGCATCGGATTTAGTCTTTGGACACAATACAGACTGTGAATAAACTGGGAAACCAATATAACGTTTCATCCTCTCCCTGTTTATCCAGCCAGGCTAATCCTTCCTTTACCATATGATCCAGTGCTTTTTGTGCACGATCCATTTCCCATCTTAATTCTTGGCATAACATTGTCTTCGAAACATGTGCGTTACCGGATAAACTGGCCTGCTGAAGCACAGCGGTATGGTCCATACTAAGCTCACCAGGAACAGATTGCACCAGATGTTTTTCTCTGCCGATCGGCACTATAGAAAATCCATTCCCAAATATTTTTAATTTCTTGGCAGCAGCTAACAGATCCGCATTGGTTATTTCCTGGTGTTCCTTTTTACGACCTCTGGCTTGAACCAATCGAATATGTAGCTCATCTAAGGATATCAGACCACCATTCTTATAATTTGTAGCCATACAAACTTCGACAATCTGCACCGCGAGTTCGTAATAGAAGTCCCCAATACCAAGCACTGACCAAAACCCTTTTCCAGATGCCAATGGGTCGACGCCTATCAAAGCGCACATTTCTGTAAACTGCCTCCTGAAGCTTGCATTCTTTTTTATTTCATTCTTATGCTTCGATGCAAATTCTTCAAGGTTTATACGAAACGTTTCCATTTGCTTCGTCATTTGCTCCAGTTGATTTTCTTGAATCTCCGTCCCTTTGTCCCTGTACTTTTCCTGCTCCAATCTTTGCTTCTGTATTGCTCCAACTCCGGCTTTACGACGCATATTGTCTGCTGTATCTTATTGTATATTTTGAAAGGTGTAAAGTATCGTTTGACACAGTGATATACAAAACAGAAAACTATGAAGGTCGAAATGCATAGGCTACCTGTCACTTGCTCTTGAGTGACAGTAGCTTTACGGTTAACACAACCAGTTAAACATATATTAAAAGGTACGATAATTTCCTTTCCGTATGATTTTGTACGAGATTTAGCGTGTAAGCATTATTAAACTTACAATAACTGGATTTCCGACAACATCTCGTACAGGTTACGGAACGTAAATCTTCGAATGGCAAAAACTTTTGCTTTAGGTACAACATTTCACGCTAGGAGTCAGTTCGCTACATATATCAAAATTTAAATATGGCGTCCGCGATGGAAATCGACGATGAGGAAAGCGATTTACCCACGTCCAGCAGTGGCAAGGGAGAGAAGAAGCGTTTCGAAGTCAAAAAGGTAGAACGCGTACTAAGAAAAAGTGCGTTTTAGATTGCGTATAAATTGCCCGTATTTTCGACGAACAGACCACTATTTTCTAACCTTAATTACGCTTTGTCATTGTAATTTCTGTATTCTATAATACAACATACATATATATTTTGTATTTTATAACGTATGTTTATCATCATGGGACCTTCTTGTTTCAGTGGAATGCCGTGGCATTATGGGCATGGGGTATGTACATAAGAACCACAGTTCTTGCCCATCTAGCATTTACAAAACACTGAGAATCCATGTCAACACAGCTTGACCTTTCTGTGTTTCAGACATCGTCGTTGATAACTGTGCCATTTGCCGAAACCATATAATGGATCTCTGTATCGAATGTCAAGCGAATCAAGCCTCGGCAACTAGCGAAGAATGCACAGTAGCCTGGGGTGTATGTAATGTATGTATATCGCAGGTTTGTTTATAGACAATACACATTTTCGTTTTAATTTCTAAATTTTTCCTTTGCACAGCATGCATTCCATTTCCATTGCATCTCACGCTGGTTGAAGACTCGACAAGTATGTCCTCTCGATAATCGTGAATGGGAGTTTCAAAAGTGAGTAGCGTTTACGACATACAACGATACACAGCAAGCTTCTTACAGCTTTGGAAACGGTTGACGTGTTTACAGTAGAAACACAAAGACGTGTTTTACGCTGGAGTCGTGTTCGTGTTTTACGAATAAAGTGGTTCCCGTAAATATATACGTTACTCTATTTCCATTTCAGATACGGACACTAGCAAAGTGTGTTCAGCTGCCACAGACGTCAGAGCCCTGCAAAATATCAAAACCGACACAAGTTTAAATATACGTAATAACAGGACGAGAGCACCTCGATTTTTGGATTTCAGATATCAATATCATTCTGGCACATTGGCGTTGTAGCAGCTGTTTCTAAAGCAACGGCAGAGAAACATGAAACTCGCTTGTACCTCGAAGTGGCATACTTTTGTATCAGCACACGCTTCTGCCAACTCACTTTTTACCGCCGTGTATATTGAGTTCCGGTTGCCACAAATTCAAGGGCAGTTTAAATCTGTCAATGATTACGAATTATGTTACGATGTAACTTATAGACGATAGATTGAATAAAAAAAACTCATAGGATACGTAATATTATGTGAATTTATTATTATCACCCTCCAATCTCGTTCCTACCCGATCTCAAGAAAGGTATTTACAGAAGTTCAACCGTAACTCTACCGACGTTTCGGTCAAACGTAGACGCGTATACAGCAGTATATATAAAAAGAACTTCGACAAAATACCGCAATGCTTCGTAATGGTGGCGTTGCAACCCTCAGTACGAAACAGTTACGACGATATATAAGTCTCGATTAATCTTTAGATTAATTTCTTACAATTCTGAGAGACGTGAGCTTCAAAGAATCTCGAAAACAATAATTACATCTTAAACGTTTGGCCGAGTCATCGGTCCGTACCATCCTCACGGTCACACCATAAATCTGCGCTATTACGGTAGGTGGATTCTTAACGAGACATAACGGGCACCCATCGCCGTGGCCCATGACGTCACATCGGGGCCGATCGATCGCCCTGAGATCATCTCGAATCCCTTTTCCAGTTCTAGTATATTCAAGAGGCACGGAGCAATACTTATCAAGCGGCAGAACCTGGGGGCTCGACGAGCCGGCTTCTAATCCGGGCATACAGCGAAAATTACATCCCCCGAGCTGAACCGACATTTACGAGAGCCACGAAGAGCATTAGTAAGCTCCTTCGGCTCGGATTCTTTGCCCGTCTTACGCGCCGTACGATCCCATCGAAGCTCCGAGCTTTCGTTTCGCGGAAGCACCGGCCGAAATATAAGGAAGTTCCTACCGGATCTTTCCTCCAGTCGCTAGGATTATCGTCTCGAGGCCGCTGCGCGACGAATCGTCATTTCTCCTTGTTGCCTAAAGTTTCGCCAAGGTGCTATTGGCGATCGGGTTTTAAGCGTAATATTTAGCACGAACGATGCGCGGCCACGGGGGGTCGGATATATTTGTTCTTCTAATATTTAAACGAGATAAAGTACACATATCGTTTGTCGGAAGGGGAAAGTCGGGATCTCGTCGATTTTTGGGGAGGGAAAGCCCGCGGAGGGGTGCGCGGCAGGTGCGTAACCGGCCGAAATATTTACCTGGGCGCGAGAGATGGAATATAAATACGATTTACGCCCTCACCGCCGAGATGGAGGGTGATAGAACGTTCGGTTAGGGGAACGGCCACAGCCTGGCGAGGAGGACGGGGTGGGAGCCGGGGGATGGGCTACGAGTCGCGAAGGCCTCATTTCCGGCGGAAACAGAGGTTCTCTCACCCCCGTTCGAAGTCAGCCCCGTCCTCCTTGTCTCGGCTAGATGCCAGCGGGGGCCAATCGAATTAAATACATTCCCGAGAATCGGCCAATCGCCGACCGCCGTGGTTTTTGTCTCGCGCTTCCTCCTTCCGTACAGTTGTCATTCCTCCTTCGACCCTTTGGCCACGGAGTCAAACGAGATCTACTTTTCGGTATTGGTTAAGAACAGCGCGTCGGAGAGTGGACGTATCGAAAATTCATCGGTTTTAATTGGACCGAGAACTTCGCAGGGACATTGGACCAAGGAGTAACTCCCATCTTTCGCGTTTTTTTTTCGCCGTACTCCCACGAAGCATTCGAGTTATCCGCAATTTTTCCCCATTATCAATAAATGCCCGGGTGGGATTATTTTCCTGCCATATCCGTCGCGATACGGGGATAGTCTTTGGCCGGTTGCCGAGCGCACTTCAGATTGGCGCTGCACCGGGGGCTTTCCGCCCATTGTACGTTGTATTATTTAAAAAAGTTTCTCCGCCTGCGAGGCCATCCATTATCCGTAGTCCCGATAAATCCGCCAAGGCGTACGGGCTCCTTGTGTTTGGTGGATATATCAAGGTTTCCTCGCCACGTCGTCCTGGTAGAACGCCACTCTCGTCTTTTTTCATCCCTTCGCTTTTTCCATCCTGGACTCGGAAATCAGCGGTGGTCTCGCAGGTTTACAAAACCGAGGCGGGAAACCGATAAATCGTGAGATTCTTCAACGCGCGTACGATAGGAATGCCAAGGGTTATGCCTTTAATTTCGATATTTTCAAATGGCCAAAGGACGCGCGAGCCGCGTTATTTCAATTTGGACGAAATTAGCGGAATTTGAATGGATCGCGATGGAATTAGCGGATTTTTGATCGAGCATTGACACGCGTGCATACGGGGCACGGCCAATAGATATGGTAAAATTGCGCAAAGTAATTTGGCGCGATTGTAACCAGTATCATTATCGAATAACTCGCCGACCGAGCATTATTGCGCATCGATTATAAATTCACTTGAAATTCATAGTAAACCAATTGGAGCAAACGGGGTGGATTAATTCCCGGAAATATGGCGATAAATCTGATTTAATTGAAAGCATCTAAACGGCTTCGCGAATTAGTTCACGGGGGAAACTGTGGCGAGCGCGTACCTCTTACCCCGCCGGGGTAAGACTTCTTCAACGTTTCTTTGCGCCCGGAGATTTTCGCGGCTGTGTTACGGATTTGATGCTGGTGTTGGTGGCTCACCCCGGCGAGTACTTGTAGTGGCATCGGTAAATCCTCGTTAAATCCACGGGAAAAACAAAACTCGAGGGGAGTGTAGGACGGCGGTGACGTTCAGCCACCCGCCTCGACGGTATTCTTTCTATTCCGAGCTTCTTCGTCCCTGTCGTACCATCTACGGCGCCCTTCCGGCCACCACCGGACGATTCTTCGTTCTACGCGCATCTTTTTATCGCCTCCCCTCTTATCCCGGTCTTACTATTAACCCTTTCACTACAACTCGTCTATGCATCAGCCCTCCAATAGTGGCTGGACCGTCGTGCCATTAGAACACATCGAACAAATTAAGAACTAGTCCAACGCGTTTAGTAGCCGTCGGATATAAACAGCGCCAGCCAATCGTGCGCCTTTGGTGGATGCCGGATATATCCGGCGTTAGTAGGCAAAGGGTTAAATCCTCCGCGATATGTACAGCAAGCGTCTTTTTCTATTTCCATCGCTCCGTGCACAGTGCATTAAGGGAGAAGCTCGCGGCAAGTTCAAATTTCCAGGCACCGCGTGCACTTTCGGTGACTACATAGGATATTCTTGGCGGTCGAGTCCGAGAGCACTCGGTAGGCTAAGTAAATCAGAGGCCTTTGGCCAAGAGCGGAGGCCCAGTCCCCTCCTCCGCAGCGAGGAGGCAATAGGGGTGGCAGGAGCAACAAAGGGCCGGCTAAGAGCCCTTCACCGACCACTCGTTCGCCTTCTCCAACCACCGAGGCTTCACCTGTTTCACGCTGCAACGAGGCTTGCTTGTCCGCTGATGTGATTGCCACCGAAATGTGTTTACCGTAAACCGTATCAAACTGTCGGCCACCGTCCAATGCCACAGCCGTCTATCTTTTCCGAGTACGTCGATAAAAGTACGCGAGACCCTCAATTTGAAGATCGTTCCGGCCTGGTCCTTCCGCGCGAACCTTCGAGGCGGCCCTCTTACCCCTTGCGCTCGCGAGCCACGACGTTAAGAGGCCGATGGCTGACGGATGAAGGGAAATTAACGCGATTTCAGATCCGTTACCTTTGCCGAACAAACTTTGTACGATGCACGAACGATACTTTAGGCTGGAGAGGGTTTCCGGACGAATCGAGCCGTCGATACCGCGGTAATTGTATGGCCGCGATTGTATCACGTTCGTGGGGGTTTACATAAACGCGTACAAATTTGGATAATCGTAATTATATGTCGCAACGCGCGTTATCGCTATACCCGAGACTCGTACACCGTGCGTGGAAATATTCATGGCCAAACCACGTTTTCGTATTACGTTCGCACAAGGTTTTAACGATATAAAAGATTCACGACTGGCTTTTGACGGTTTGCGCCAGTGGATTAATCAATATGCCGTATAGATTCAGCACGGCGTTTGAGCGATGATAACAGGTTTTCACTTGTAACACGTTTTCCATATGTCAAAGCAGATAGCCGAGTGGAATTTGTAAAAAGTCGCGAGGGGCATCGAGACGTGGGCGATGATGGTCCACGCCCAAATACCGAGAAGTCGAAGAAGATCGGGACGGACACCAGCTGGAGATGCGTTCATCGTTCAAAGTACCGTATTGACCACGATCGGAAGTGCGATTGGTTCCTTCTCGGGTTTCTCATCCCCCGTGCATCATCGTCTCCTCCGGGCGATCTAAAAATAATATTCGTCCTTTGAGAGCGGTCATGGTTATTAACGGGTGCAAGGTTGTACTTAAGTTCGAGGCAGTGACGATAATGATCCCAAAGCGAGGCGATAATCTCATTCGACGTAGCGCACAAACTTTTAGTTTGATCAACAACGTTTGGCTCGTGCTCTGCATCAGGGCTAGAAAGTCCGTGGTCAGGAATAGCATCCAGGTGGGCTCCATCGTCGGCGTGCCACCGACGACACCAAAGAGGCAATGCGCATGGACTCCGAACCGTGTCGCTGCCAATAATGCCACGTCCAAACGCGGCGATTTTCCGACCTTTTGTCGCAGGCTTTGCAGCTTAAACGCACCGATGATGGATGCGACAGCGCCCACCTCGCGACGCGATGGATCTTTGGTTGTAAATCGTAGGAATTTTACGAAGTGTATTTACCTAAAACGAGCATAACAGCTTCCAGTGCGGTTACTCGCTGGATCGCTATTTTAAGTCTGGTTCCCTTCAGGACGAGGAGGCTTAAGATCGTAGCGGCTATCACTAGTTCTCTGCGAAGCACTGAGATACACGCGATAACTGTATCATGTTTTTTTTTGCCATCCATCGTGGACGTAACTCGGCTGACCTGTGCGCACTGCCGCAATCGATGCTGAGGTGGTGAGACTTGGTCGGAGTTTCGCCCTTTGGGCGTGCTCCGTCGTCCGCCCTTCTCCACGTTTCGAAGAGTATCACGGAGCAAATTAAACCGCATTCAATGGTGCAAGGGAAAAGGAAGGAACTTGCGTCTCCGAGAGGCGCCTCGACGATACCGTCCTCTCCCTCGTACGTGTGCTCCAGCTGGTGGATCTCGTTCCGCGTCTCCTCGACGAGCGCCTTGGGGACAGACAGAACGGGTGACCGGGGAAAAAGGAATTTTTTGTCTCCGACGATAATCATAGCGCAGAATGGGTACTCGGCCGTGCTCGGCGAAGAAACGCGGTAAACTGGGAGGACGAGTGATCATTGAAATTTGTTCCGCGACTACGCGGAGAAATTTATTGCGTCGGCACACGTGCGCTCGATAATGGCAACCTGAGTGAAAAGCTTCGCTCTAACCCAGAAATAATTTCAATACCCATAACCGGGCGGCTTCTATTTCCACGAACAACGGAACGGAGTTTCGGGCCCACGAGCACACGGGATGCGTTGCGATAAATATGGAACAGAGTACTGATAAATATCACGTTCGACTTCGATAAATACCAAATACGGTTAATCGGCGCTCGCTGAAATTAAAAGGCTATCGATTATCGGAATGTAATTCCCGCCAGTGATGCCCGCCCCGCCATTACCCTCTTTGCCCCCCTCGCTCTTTTTCACCCTTTCCGCCTTCCATTTCCCCTACCGCGTTGCGCTCAAGGGTTGTCGAATACTCGTGATTACTCGGATAAAGCGATGGTTGCCACGCGAACGAGGCTTATTCGGTCGGCTAATAATAGTAGTAATGTGTATTAACGTCGCTACTCTTTTGTTTATCGATCCACCTTCTTTTGTTCACTCCTTTGGTTCCTGCCTCGATTGTTTCACTCGTTTACCCGATGTACGTGGATGTCTTTTCCGCGAATGCGAAGCAATTGTTAGCTTAAAAATATTTTCAAGCCTCTACGATGTAATCACGCCGGAGGAATTATTTCCTGGGGAACGTATTGTGGTCGCTCAAGAGCAATTTACCGGTAAGCATTCGCAGACGTTGGTCGCTATCAAGTGCATCAGACGGGGTTCCGCCAGCGCGCCGTGTCTAGCTAACTCCGGACTCTTACTGTTCAGGAATATGAAGTGCATCTGGCCGGTGACCAGGAGTAGTCTGGCACCCGGTGTAATCGCCCTGAACGGCCCGGAAGCTATTTCCGCCCCAATTTGCAATCCAGTAAATACCAGTGAACCGGCGCCAAATCCTACCGTGCTGAGTCTCAGACAAAAGCTGCCGTACCGCTGCGTCTGAGAAGCAAAGATTTCATTGTGCAGCTTACCTTCTCACCTGCATCTTATTACGCGCGCGGATACACCGGCCTAAGGAATTTCTCGGATATCCGGCGTTTCATTCTCGCGAGCTTGACAATAGAGGCAAGTATGTCTGTCGACGTATGTACATCATCCAAATTCCTTCTACTCGAGTCCATTCTTATCGACGATTTATTTCCTCGAAGATTAATGTCACGATCAAAATTCGTAGCAGTCGGATTATCTGCGCAACCCGTTTACGATCATTTTCTCGGTGGTAAGTGAATCTCTGTTCGTATTGGTGTTCTCCATCCACAAGCCTCTTCACGGTGCTGCCCCTGAAGACGATCGTGTAGACGATCACTACGAACGTGATGCTAGTCGAGTAGAATTACGGATAAAATCCCTGAAAGACGAGTTCCGTTGTTTTGGAGCAAGAATAAGAATCCAAAAGGGTACAACGGCATGTCTCGTGGACACGTTGGGAAATGATCGTAACTGACCTGATCCACAGCCACCGGGAGCCTGTGGCTAACACTGGCAGTGACGGGCAGAGCGAATCCAATAACGATCAGTAATTTTGCGTAAAGCGTGCTTATGATAGACACCAGTTCCACGTGAAGTTTTTGTTCGGGCCCGCATGTTTTCGGCCGCGGATCCAATATTTGGCGCTTTGCTGCTGACAAAAACCGATTAAAAATCTATGCGTTCCATCGACAGTTCCATCATCGTCCATTCCGAGGCACTCTGTTGTAAATTACGTACTTTTGGTAGTCTCGTGGGCGGTCAGTGGTACGCAGGATGTACCGAGGGGCGTTAATCGTAAAAAATTAAATCTGGATGTTCGATGATCCTCCTGAGATTTTGGTGCACCGTTGTAATTCGAGCGTAAGGAGAGCGCCAATTTCGATCCGTTTAAATGCCCAGAAAATAAACTCTGGTGGGGCATAGAAGACGGCAAAGGGATGTTGCTACCTATCCCAGAAATCAGGGCTCTGTGACAGGAAATCGATGGCGCTATATTTTTTTTCCCCCTTGCTCATAATAATGCATCGATAGTCGGTATATTTGAACAAATGAATAGGTTGCGGGGAGAAAAATAATCTGGAATAAAACGTCAGTTTTCTTTCCAGCTCCGGTGATGTCGAATATTTTTAGTCGGTTTCGATACGCCTCTCGCACCGATACCCTCGTGGGTCAATATAAATTTAAACGAACCACTGGAGCGACAAGTGGAAAATATTTGGATCGAAAACCGAATTCATCGATCGTAAAATTATACACCCTTTTCGACCTTATGTTTTTCAAGCCCATGGTGTTTTTCTCTATTTGGGAAACATATTGGCGCGACACAGCTTCGCAAAACAATATCGTACGAGCGATTTTATTCGTGCCGTAGGTACATTACTCGAGAAAGCCTTTCCCACCGTTGATAACGGCGTTTAGAGACGCACTTTGTCTTCTGAGATCGAACGAACTCTCTTGAGGGAGAGATAAATAGTCCTTCCCATCGGAATCCGCCGGGACATTGATGGAAGTCGTATCCGAACTTTTCAAAGTTGATTACATATGATAAAAGCGTGGGGCACGTAACGCAGATTTTTTTTGGGGAAAGATTTCGGGCCACGCGAAAAACAAGTATATACCGCGAATACGTCTCGACAACGAGTACTCGTTTAACGGAGATACAAAGCTTATGGAAAGCGCGACAAATGTAATCGTATTACTTAAGCGACGATACGGTCTAATCTCAATGACCACGATGTTCCTAATCGTGGGATTTTAAGGGGAACAAAAAAAAAGAAAAAAAATAACTATGTAACTTTACGTACGCCTAAAAAGTTCTTCTTCCTCGGCGAATGTCAAGCAACAATCGTTTTCGTTTATTCACCGACAATGCGTCAAAGTTTCCAGTTCGTCCCGGGTCTAGGCAGGGTTGGCACGGTGTATTTGCTCGGTCGTTCTCGTAGGAAAACTTGGAAATTTATTCCCGGGGAAATTCGCCGGTTTGAATTTTTAGTAGGCCGACCAACTTCTTCCTCCGCCCACCGTGGCGCGGCTTCTCGCCTTTAAACCTCTATAAGAAAGCGATTCTCCAAGTCGTTCGAGGGCGGCCACGAAATTCTACCGATCCTCGCGGCCTAGGCGCATCCGGAATTCTCCTCCCTTTTTCTTTCCTCCGGCCCCAAAAGTTGCGCGACCATTTCGCGGGGCCGAGGGAGAAGCCCGCGAGACGAGGCAAGCCAGACGCATCCGGCCCGAGGCATTAGTCCTCGCGTCTCGCTTAAACGCCTGGCGGACGATGAACTAAAATTTCTAATTTATCGAATACAATTCCCGTCTTCGCCCTCGCAGCCAGCTTGACACCGACTGTCGCACGAACCGGTATAACTTCGCCAACTTTCATTTGAATTATGTTAAACGAATCCTGGAAACTGTGTGACGCTATCGGCGCGTCACTCGGGCGAAACGTTAGCGATGTTGAGACCAAGTTCGTCTCTACCGCGAGCAAGCCGGCGTAATGCCATTGGCGTAGCTCGACTATCAGCGGCGTGAATTACACAAAAGCCACTTTGAGCGCGGACTCATAAAGGGTAAGTTGCTCCGCACACGGCCATCGACTGCGCGCCCCGCACAAGTGCACGGGCTGGAGATTGTAAAACGGCAAGGTCCCTCTATCGGCACGTCGAGTCCGTTGGTCTCCTTCGTCCAACGCTCCGCACCCCTCGAGAATCGATGTAAACGCGCTCGTGCAAGAATTCGAGAAAGATTCCCGGGAACAAGCGCGGTTGCGCGTTTCGGGGTTCTTTGCTTCTTTTGGATCTAAACAGGGGAGGAGTACGTTTCGTAATCTTTTTATTTCTTATCCGTCACTCATGAACGCCTAACCACTTCTCGCTCGGGAATTTCTGACGATATATTCGTTCCTCGTGGTCTTTACCGAGCAGCCTGTTTGCACGCGTATATTTTTAAATCTCCACCTGGTCTTATTGGAATAGTTATCCCGTAGGAAGAATAATTTTCGGCCTCTAATGCGTCGCTCGATAATTAAAGGATAAATAATAATCGATAGATTCGCAAATTAAATCAATATGAAATTTAAGAGATCGAAGGTGGTGAGTGAACCGGTGATACTGAAAAATAGGCATAGAAAAAAATAAGTAACCCAGGTTCTCCGGTTTTTATTTTTTACGTATACACCAGGCGGCAGTTCGTCGTCTACTGGCCTGTCATTCGGCCCTTGCCGCACGTACAATTTCACGCATACCATTTCGCACACTTTCTCCCACGCATTCCTCGCTTTTCTTTCATCGCTCTCGAGCCTCTTAGATACGCTTCGCCGAAGCTTCGACAGCCCAAAATGTAGAAAAGTCTGGATGTTCTGGCGCCTGCGATTACCGCCCGCTACAGGCGCGCGGGTTCATAACGCGAAGATCGTACGTTACCTTTAAAGCTCGACGAATTAAAGGGAATTATCGGAGCGCGCTGGGAAATATCGGCGCGATTATCGAAACAGTGGGGGAATCGTGCGTGCGAAACGTGGATCCGGCCGGTCGGTTTGCTAGCGACAAACGATACGTCGATCGAAATCAATCACCCGTGGAAACAATAAAAATTCGTTGCCCCTTCGGAGGCTCGGCGGCCGATATTAATACGGTAATTGGAATCGCGTTGTTTCGATTACGAGCGATAAATCGCCGGTTATCGATTCGACGACCGCGTCGACGTGGCCGCGATCGACTTTGCGCTCGACGGACAAAGGGACTCCGAGGGAGGCGCGACCGGGCAGATGGAAAATAAAGCGAGCGCCGTGACGTTTGTTTCGTAAAATTAGCGAGCGGCCGCATTTCGCGTGCGGCTGCCGGAAACGCGAGAGCGGAAGGATCGTCGAAAGCTCGTTGCCCCGCGATTCGGGGACGCGCGATACAACCCGTCAGGCGAATGCAAATTACGGCGATGCATTATTAATTTTGCGATAATGCAAATCCATCCGTCGATACTCTAAATTGACATAATTTGACGATGAAGACGCTTATTTTATTACGCGTGACGGCCGTCAGGTACGATATAATCAGTTTTCGAACGGCCAACCTTTGTGCTTCTCCGAACGTTCGTGGAAAACAAAGTACTTCGCTGTAAATTATCCTTCATTACGGTCGACGAAGTACGCGGGGTTTTTCCGGTGCGTCAAATATCCGCGTCCATCAAAAGGAACGTTCTTTGAAAACTCGCGAAGCGCGTTTTCCACGTTTATGCCACGGGAGCGCTTTGGGATATCGCGCGTGCAGCGCGACGGAATTTTTTTCCAAACGCACCGGAGTAGCGTGTTTGTCCAAACAACGCATTGCACTGCTCATGATTCCGTATCGATCGGGCAAGCCCCGGTAATTAATCCCGCGCGTATGCAGAGTAACGTTGCGTCCGTGCAATTACGTACGCGCGGCTTCTATTTTCGATCATCCTTAACTCGTCCTTCCGAAACGTATCTCGCGTATCCTCTGCCGAAAATCCTCTTCCGCGCCTCGCGATTAACGCGCAAATCCAGAGGTGCGCTCATGATAGATTCGATAAACGCAAATACTCGCTTGCTAATCCAAAATCGATCCCACGATAACGGAATCACCGGCTTCTCTAATTACAGGGCTGGATAATTTGCAAAGAACCTAAAACAACGACCGTCGTCGCTCTTCGACGTTGCGCGATTATGGCAAATCTGTGGATTATATCGGGAGCGAATAAACGATTAGGGCCCATCGAGGCGCGAGTTGAGCGCGATCGGCGCCCGAATTTGCCGGTTAATCGTAAAATGCGCGACCGTCGTCCGCGTTTAGGCCGAACGAGTACGTTACGCTCATAAGACCGCGGATGATTCTGCATAATTTTACCGTACTTTTGCCAGGCCGTTTATGCGGCGCTCTCTCGTCGCGGAACGAGGTACGAGCGGGCCGCTTAAATGGAGCATAAGCTGTTAATCAACCTCGTATCGCTATCCGAGCGGAGCGGCTCGATGTATTTGTCGATGCATTTCGAAAAGTTAGATAGTACGCTCTGAACAGGGGTCGGCAAGTAATTTTAAGCGGGATCCGGATAGGAAATTGTATCGATTAGAAAATTTGTATCGAGGTCTTCATTTTTGTTTTAATCATCGCTCACGAAATAATATGAAATACAATAGATAGACGTATTTGTATTAAAAAATCAGTGGGAGAAATTATACTTGCGGTCTTGGATCAGTTTTTTAAAGCTAGCTTTGCGAATTGAGTTTGAGGCCATTTTTGGCGCGCCAGTATTTGATCTTCCGCGATTCGGACCTGCACCAGGGTCCGCCAGTCGCCGATCGTAGCTCTGAAAGATAGCGATGCCAACTGTGGACGTTAATGATTAGCCGCTCGGCCATGATTATCGCCTCGATGTAATTTTAGAACTTCCCGACGAGTTCTTATTTGCGCCGGCTAATCATCCTTCCTCTCATCCGTGTTCCGTAATTGATCGCCTCAGAGTTGGTCCTCGGAAGGGAATCGATGCTCCTGGTGGAAATATTTCTTCGAAAGCTCGCGTGGGAGGCGGCGGAGAATTCGTGCGGCGACGGAAGATTCGCTCAGGTGGAAATCGAAACGAAGTTACGTAAGCGGTTCGAGGAAACGCACAAACATCCTGTAATAATTCCTCTAATAATTCACCGGCAAATTCGAGTTCCTATCCCTTGCAGCTTCAGAAATAGAACAACAAATTCTTCGCTTCCATTATCGCAAAACGAAGTCTAACGAAATTTTAAAGACTACCGTCCTTGAGGAAAGACCAGTAAAACACGAACGCGATTCGCGAGGAAATATTCAATATCGAGAAACAGATAAACCCGGTACGAGGCAAATGCAAAGTTGCCACTTCGTCCAAGCCAGAGACAGGGAGCGGGGTCCGCTTTTTTTCAGGCTTCCGGCTTCATCAAAAATCCGGGCGGTTCGGAGGGGACACGATCCGGGGCACAGGTGAGACTTCGTCTGGCACGGACTCGATAGAAGCGAGAAGCGTCCTGGCTGGTCGAGGAGCGCTTGGGCGGAAGCGAGTTCGGCGCTCATCTCTGCGTCGAGGCCCCCGCTCTCGCTCGCCTCGATCTCTTCGTCCTCCTCCACTCCGCTCCTTTCCCCCCTCGCAAGCCATCCACCCCCTTCGCGAGAGAGACTCCTCTTCCCCGGGGCGGAACCAGGCAGAACCGGAAGTGCCCGGATATGAGTTTCCGGCACGGACAATTTGCAGCGCGAAATTGAATGATCGACTTCGATAACCATCGTTGGGCCGTACCTGCCTACGTGGCCCGGCGCGCTTCAAATTCTAGGGCCGAGCCGCAGCCCGTGGCGTTGTCGTCGGCCTCGAAGCGACGGTCAGGGCGCCGCCATTAGGACGATTCGTTATCGTCATTACCGGGAAGCCCGCGGGAGCCCGGGAAAAAGGTATTCGATCGGCGCCGCCGGCGGACGATTTGACGGCCCATGATTGTCACCGACATTCGAGGCGGCCCAACCGCAAACTGCGCCCACTACCAGAACTCTGTATTCTTTCCTTCTTCGATTCATTTCCAACATCGATCGCTAGACTTGTTGGAATATGCCGTTCAAGGTGGATTCCGAGCTGTCGGAGTTACTACGCTTTATAGCTGGAGAATCGTATGGTTTGAGAGGAAGGGACGTATCCTTTTGTCGAACAGGAGTGTCTAGTCTGAAGAGGAATCGAAGGAGAGTATAGTCTATTGGGTTGTCCCAAAAGTGTCTCTTCCTACCTGGACGCAGCTGGTTTATTCGGCAATGTTCCTACAAACACGAAACCTAACCCGTCGAATATTCCACCTTTGCTCCCCCTTTAGCTGTATACGCGATTCAATAAAATAATACAAAAGGAAAAATCTCGCGCGTCTATTATTTTCTCACGGAACGTAAGGAAATTTTTGGACGACCTCATATATTACCAAAGGAGATCGTTAGCAATATCGTCGCGACGGTCGAGGTATAGAAGCAGCGTGCTTCGCGTATTTCGGGCCGAGGGTCGCGCGTGGTAGAATCTGATATTCGAGCATCTCCTTTGGGAGCTGCAGCCTAGAATCCATACTCTCGTTAATAATCTTCCGCCGGTTATATTTCTAGGCGCGTACGGCGGCATAGGCGAGCGTAGAGCATATTGAGCCAAAGTCCATTTACCGCTCGGCTAGTCGGTGGCTGCGACGGGGTACGGCTCGCTGACGGGCACGATATAAAGGTGGAGGTCGCCGGAGGGAGGAGAGGCCCGGAGAATAGACGGCCGATTGATTCGGACGACCAAAACGGTCGACTGACTGCGACACCGGTGCCGTTTTTGAACAACGCCGGGACGACATAAGCCCGCAAATGGCTATTTACCTCCTCGCTCGCTTCCCACGCGTTCATTCCGATGCCTTCGCGTGCTCACGCCGCGCGTCGGTTTCGACGACAGCGCCCATTGGAAGATTTATTCCAATATTTTCAATTAAAGTTGGACAAAGCCGCGTTTGATAACGCCGCGTGTTTCGCCGCTCTAGTTGCGGAGGTAAAAATAATATAGTACGCGCGAATGATCAGCGGCGGCTTTCAGCGGCGCCAGTGCAGCGCCGAGGGACTCGAGGGGGCGGTTCGATCCGTGGCCGAGCCGGAGGGTCTGCGAACAATACCGGATTTCGCTCAAGTATGAGAATGAGCTTACTCCGGGCTTTTTGCTCGATCTACCGACGTAATTAAGCCTTCTAACGGCGTGCAACCGGCCGTCGTGCTCGCCGTTCAGACGGTTCTACCACGGCCTGTCCTCGATTCGAGGGGCTCGAGGCGGACGACGTCGTCGATGCGAGAAGTGGACTGGGGCGAGTACTTTCTTTGGCGCTGCCAGAATATCGAACGAAGATCGAGCGAGCGCTACGAGCTCGTGCGATCGGATCGATTTGGTATTCCCCCATCGAAATACCCGGATCCACGCCTTCCTTTGATTTCCCTGATCCACGCGTATCCGGGTACTCCGGCGTCCTGTCCAAGGACGATAACGCGTCGTAGCTGCTCGGCCCAAATCGCGCGCCGATGAATTGATGGATCGATGAATTAATCGTCCGGCCGATTAATCGGTTGGCACCCGGCTTACATATGCGGTTACGCTCGATTGATATGACGTAAGCATTAGAGGCCGATGCTTAACGAGAGCGCAGGTGCGCTCGCTGATCGGCTTTTAAGCGGCTCTGAAAAGAACACCCGGTAGCTGTACTCGGCCGGTCTACGCGACGAACGATAATTAGATGCCCAGCGGGATGGCCGCAGACGTCACGTAGCTGTCACGAGAGCTGTCATCGCCTCCTGTTAGCAAACACGCGAGTGCAGGAGAGACCGGGAGGCCGTGAGAGGCGGAGAAGAAAGAAAGAGAGAGAGTGAAAGAGCGAGGGGAGAGAAAGAGAGAGCGAGAGAGAGAGAGAGAGAGAGAGAGAGTGGGAGAGGGAGAGGGAGAGAGAGGGGCCGTGACTGCGCGTATCGCAGGGTACCCTGATTCGCTCGGACAGTTCGATTTCTGCATCGTGCGCCCGTAACTGGAGCAGGAGATCCTCCGCCCCGTTGAAACGGCAAGAATGAATTTTGCACCTACGTGTCTACGTATTTTTAAGCCCTCGAGCCTTTTCCTATATCCTCCGGTTACTCGTATCTACGTTAACTTAACTCGCCCGCCGTATTAACCCTTTGGAGTCCGCGACGTTTTATTGCTTTGGCACCACGAACTTCCGTCGTCGCACGCTGAACGATCGACGGCATGTCTTAAAGACGTTTACTTCCTTACATTTTACGTTTTAATTTCCTTACAGTTTTCCCGGAAGAAGTAAAACAAACGCCTGAGATTGTATTGGTTTTAGGTGTCGAGCTCTCTCCCCCTCTCTCTCTCTCCAAAATCCTCGATTCGAGCGTATCCTGCCTCTTGTACCGAGCAACTTGCGTTTAAATCTTCCCAAACGAATCTCGACTTTCCCATCAGGGTCCCGCGCAATTGGCCCGCTTCTAATTACGCGCGATAAACGAAATTCGATCAGAGCCGCGGAGCAAACGGCGAGATTCCTGAGGGCATAAATTTGGCCTCGTTTGCCAGAGAAATCGACTTACGTAAAAAAACCGTCGGCCATCCCGGCCATTATTTTTCCCCGCTTCGCAGGTTCGCTCGGAGGTTGCAGGTGCATGTGTGCGTACCCGCTGTACGGAGACGAAAATCGATCCGCCTCGGCTGGGTACGACGGTGGCAGGATGATCCTTAATAACGTGAAATACAGAATGGAAGGAGGAAGAGGGCGAGAGGGCCGGCGTCTAGGCGCTCGGGGTAAAGGAAGGAAGGAAGAAAGAAGGACGAGGGATATCGAGTAGGTGCATCGAGGAGAGAGACGGCCCGATGAAATAATAGGGTCGCAATAGCGGCCTGGGCATTGTGCGAGGAAGGCCGCCCTGGTTCAATGGAAACGGATGAATGTCCCCGCATGCAGAGGCAGTCACTAGGATTCATGCCGAAAAACGACGTCGTCGACTTTAATACCGCCTCCTGGTGTCCATCGCTTTACGATACGACCCTGTTTGCGATTAAAATCCTTCTCGCTTTCCTCGGCTCCATCTAGCCTCGCTCCTCGATGCGTCGCTCGGATGTCAATCCGACGCGATGCGGGGCTGACGCGGTTTTATGCAACGCTTTTCGTTTTTAATCTTCGGCTTCCAAACGCAGACTGGACACAACTTTTTAATAGTCCCACCGCCAAAAGCGCAGTTTATTTCGAGTATTCGATAAAGCGTCTCGCCAAACTCGCGTGTACCAACATTGGGGGTTCAACGAAACTCGCGCTTACGTTTCCGTGATATAAAACCGCCGCAGTCGTTCGGTCCGACAGAGTTGCAGAAATAATTCGTACATCGAGGAGACCGTTAATCCGTTCACAATGGGAGTGCTTTGAATTTGGGAGGAATCCCGAAAAATGGTGTGCCCATCGGTGTTCGGATGGGACAGAAATTTTTATGCCGGTATCGCTGACGCGTCTCGTCGACGCGACGAGATTAAAAAAAAAATGAGTGCGCGCGAGTGACAATTTTTCCCGCCCAACCAACCAACCCGCCGCCCAACTTTTCCATAAACAACGTCGCGCTTTTGAATTTCGGGTCGCCAACAGCGAGCAGTTCGTGCCGGCGACGCGAAAAATTTTCTCGGCCCGGCCGATTCCGCCTGACAGATGCAGCACGTAACGTTTAAACGATTCTCACGTGCGCAATGGGAAATTCGCGGCCGTTCTGCTGGCGATTCGGCATCGCTATTCATACGCCGGAGTATCGAGCGGTGCACGTACAAAATCCACCTGGAGCGAGCGGCTCGCACGCGCGGCTTTCATCGTATCAATATGGGCCGTACGTACCTACGCAACCGCTCGGGCCATTTGCAGGTGATAGACAATCGTCACCGCATCTCGTTATTATGCCATTTGCGGCCAGCCGCTATGATTTCCAATACGATCGGTCGGCACGTCTCGTTGTGGAACGTCGAAATGACGGCCGGCCGATCGATCGAAGAAGACCACCTCGAACGTCCCGATAGGACTATGAGCCACGATTTTCGAAGCGACCCTGGACCGTTGAACGTCTTTTCTCCCCATGATGCAAAGAGGCTGGCGATTTAAATAAGGCGAATCCTTCACGGACTCGAGTTGAGGCGCTTGGTTATTCGAGAATAATTCGAGAGGATCGCTGGAAAAGACCACTCTCCCTATTTTTATGTTATTCGCGCCGGAGGATTACTAGGAGTCACGATACCCCTAGAGGGTTTAGCTAATGAGATTATCCGTTACGATGTCCAACGCGTTGCTTCGGCAGGATTCTAGGCAGGCACGAAATTCGCTTAGCGGGGATTTGAATGATTTGACGGCACGAGTTTGGAACCCTAGGCGTCCACCCCTAGGTCCAACTATTTTTTTTTCAACAAAGTTTCCGTCCATGGGGAGTGAGCAGTCTGGAGATTTCGGGCCCAGCGGTCGGAGTCATCGGGGCAGGTGCCGCTGAGGGAAATGCAATAGCCTCGGGGATGAAACCGGGAAGCCATTTTCAAAGATGTCTACCACCTAATGCATCTTGGGATGCGTGTATCTGAGGCGAAGGGGAGAACGAGAGGGAGAGAGAGAGAGCGAGAGAGAGAGAGAGAGAGAGAGGGGGGGGATTGGAGCTGAGTAAGGAGCGAGGAGAGAGTGAGAGAGAGGCAAGATATCGGCACACGCACTGGCAACGTGACTCGGGTAAACTGGTAATACTAATGCGAGTAGTAATACCTAATAGCAGCCCGAAGCAGTGCCCGAACCAACTTCCTCTAAGTGAATTAACCTCGAGTTAATCTCAAGTTAAGTAAACCCCTGAGCAGACCTCGAGTGATGCTCGCTACTTCGTACGGCCCCCTCTTCCTTCCTTGCGAATCTTATTCCGCGCATATGTTGCTTGTGCGAGACGATCATTAACGATCACCGTCGGCGTCGCCAGGTAGCTTCGCCGAGAAATCGATATAACGTGGAAATCCTGCGTCTCGAATTCGGCCCCTTACGTAGGAATTAATACGCAGCGGCGCCTTGCCGGCTCGAGGAAAGCTTCGGCTATTTTTTTTTTCCTCGCGTCGGCCAATGGCCCTGCAGCCGCACTAGTGCCTTTTTTACGAGGTCGTTAAAAAGTGACGAGAGCAAAGCGCGCGGGGGGAGAAGCGGGGCGTGGAAGGCACGACGGAAGAGGTACGGAGTGCGACTGTTTTCTTTTTTCTCCGTTTACCATTTGATATTTAAGGTCTCGTTTCGATTTAATATTCACGTCCGGTTTTCTCGCGCAGTTCGCGGCAGCGTCCCCCTTAACCATCAACGATGGTCGGCCGTGCCGACGATGGTTCCTCGGCTTCGTTTTGCCCCGGCTCTAATATTTTTCCTCCTTTTTGCGTCTGCAACTTTTAACCGGCCTCGTACCAATATACTCTTTGTAAAATTCCCTCCGCATTTCGTGGACATTGTCTACCGCAATATCTACCGCGTCGTTTGCCTTTCGTTTTAGACCGGATGCAGTTTTAATATTTTACGCATTGCCGTTCCGTTTGATGTCTCGCGGTTTTTGCACACGCGCCATTTGTACAGCGGAGGATCGCAATTCGGTGCATTCCTCTCCTCCCTCCTTTGACCGCCCTCTTCTCTCCGACCTACTATCCTTCCTCTTCTCCCTTCATCCATCTCCCGATTGCCGCTGATACATCGTCGAAATGGCTACAGATCGTGCACGTTTCGATGACAACGAACCAATTTTTATAGAACGGCTCGCTTGTCACGAAACGTGGACGTTTGCATCCATGCGTGATCTTCTTCCGATACCAGAAGTCTTGGCGACACGGAGAATCCTTGCCTGCAATAACGAAAGGGGTAACGCGCATGATATTCTGCCTTAGCGCACACCTCGAGTATCAAACGTCTCGTACACCACGAGCGCTCCTTCGTCCACTACTTTCGAGTCTCACGAGCATTGAAAGAGAGAGGAAGAGAGAGAGAGAGAGAGAGGGGCGGAGGAGAGAGAGAGGGAGAGAGAGAGAGAGAGAGAGACGGAAGGAAGGAGCGACTCGGGTAAGGGTTCCACTCTCGGGAAAAGGACATCCTCGAAATGCAAGGACGTTCGTTCCGCCTCATCGCGCAGAATCACCTTCCCCAAGGGCCACGAGCGTCTACCCTTCCGCGTCGATTTTCGCCCGGATATCGCCGGCCGTTTAATTAGATGCGCCCCGTTCACGGGCGTGTAATTATTATCGACTTCATTTACATCATATTAATACCCGCCGAAATTACCGCACTCGCTCTACCGGCGTGATCGTTACGCACGGCTCCGGTTTAATCGACGTTCACGATATTATACTGGGCCGCGGAACAAAATTATAACCCGGACAGCTCCGCCGAATATTCGGCCCGGCCGTCGCGCAACCCGTTTGCTCGAATGCGGTTAACGAGCTTTGTCCAAATTTACGGGGCCATCGCTGGACCGCAGTCGAAGCGACGCGAAAGTTGGAAAATGCGATTGAGTCGCGAGAAGGGGTTGCGAGGGAGGGGGAGGGGGGAGGCGGAAGGAGGGCGATTTTGGCGGGGGGCTGGTGAAGGCACAAAGAGCGCAATGGGCGGGGGAGAGTGGCCTAATGAAATTACGATGTTACTTCCCTGAAAGACACCCACGTAGAGGAGAGTACATAGCCTGGCGGTCGGAGCGCAAAGTCCACCCCTCTGTTACGTGCGCGATCGTAGGGGTAGAGGCGGGCGGTGAACGAGCACGCGTGTACACACGCATCCCTCTCCTTCCTCTTCTTTGGCCGCAGGACACCCGTGCACACTTCTCCGTGCCGCTGCCTACTCGCGTGGGCGTGCATGCACCAGACTGCACCTGGTTCTCTCTCTCCCTCCCTATCTCACTCTCTCTCTCTCTCTCTCTCTCTCTCTCTCTCTCTCTCTCTCTCTTTCTCTCTCTCTGGCAGTGGAAAGGCTGCCGGTAAAGCATGGGAGGAGAGCTTTGTGAAAAGCGCAATTGACAGGCCTTCCTATTAGTAGACGGGAAAATATCGGGGAAAAAACCCCCGGCGACGTGGCCAGCGTGGCGGTGCAGGAGGGCGGCGAGGGGGGTGACGAAGGGGAGAGCTGGCGGGAGAAATAGCCGCGCAAGGGGGTGTCGAGACTGAAGGGCGAGGAACGGTGCGAAGAGGCTCGTGGTAAAGTACTTCCACCCCGCTCATCCCTCCTTCACCCTTTCTTCTTCCCTTTTTCCCTTCTTTCTCTCCTTTTTTTTTACGTTAACCGACTAAGTTTCCGCACACCCGCTGCGCTGAATATTCCCCGGAAAGCGGGCCGATCACTTTTCGTCCTTTGATGTGCCCGAGGGGCTTTTCATCGGCACCCGAAAAACACGGGGAATCGATCCCACGTTGGACTCGTGTCCGGCCGTGCGAATTTCCCCGGTCTCGATTTGTTTTTAGACGGGCGGGAGTCGATTTCCTGCGATTTCAATGCGGGCGGTAAAGACCTTCGGCACAGTAGGATTAAAGCCGATGTTTTATCGGATAATTTTTCGTGCCACGGGTGCCGACTCCGCTTTGCTTTTTGTTTCGGGCGAATATCGGAAGCTTTTTTCCGCGAAAGTTTTAATAGGCATCGAGGTTAATTAACCTTAAGTTTCGTCGATATCGATACCGCGCAAATACGAGCGGTGTACGTTATTACAAGACTATATTAAAGCTTATTACCCTAAGCAACCCCCCTCCGCTAAATCCTTTTTTTTTTTTTTTCATATCATCATTACTGTCGTTCGATAAGATCGCAATCGCGAAAGTCTCGGTCTCCATCGAGAACCGTCTATAGCCCGAGGACACGTAGGCTGCGGGATCCGATTAGGCGATCGCAACGATCCTTAAATTCCGTCCGCCGAATGTTTCTCGTTCCGCCAAATACGCGTACGTGGGGCGCGGGTAGCCAGAAATCGGAGTTCGTGACCAAAGTTCGACCTTTGCCACCGTTTGTCCCGAAGGCATCGTGACGCGGAACAATGCGACAGCATCCTGTAATTATGTTAAGTACGCCGCCGGAACAGGGAAACTGTATAGCGCACCGACCAAACTACCACCGACTCGATACTTGGTTTACAGAGATTCCCTCTCGCAGACGGCCGAGGGGGAAGGGGCATATTGCGAGCCAGCCTATAACCTAACGCTGTTACGGAGCGGCGCAACCGACCATCCTTGTGATCAGACAGTAACTAACCGCGCCTCGCTGGCGTACATACTTAATAGACGGAGCGGAGGCCCCGACTGGCTGTAAACCGTGCATGCTCGTTTCCTTTCGTAACGACGTCGCGCCACGGCCACCGTTCGGCATAATATCGGCCCCGCGGAGAAACGAGATTACGTCTCGAACCTGCCGGCCGACGAGCCCCTGCGGGAGCGTGCCAATAAATATTCGATTTATTCGCGCGGCCCATTTATTCCGCGCCACGAGCCGCGCTCCGTGGGAGCAGCGAAAGGATCCGCGATCGGTTCCCGGAGGAAGCGGTTCCTCTCCGTACCTGGAGCCTCCAATCCGGATCCACCGATCCTTCGAGTTTGGTATTATACAAGCGGCTCGCAGCCGGATCCCGGCCTCTCTCCCGCGAGCTTAACCTCCTTACGTCAGCGCCTATCGACGCGGAAGCGTTTTCATAATACCCGTTGGCGCGACTTCAAACGGCCGATCTTTCGATTATCGGGGCTCCGAGGTAAGCGGCGTGCCTCCATTCTCCGGTCCAAGTCCAATTTCTCCTAGTGATCCGCGAGTTTAACCCGGTTACGTCATCGCCCACGGATGAAAAAGCATCCCTGGGCCACTCCTCGACTCGGCCTCGCGCCCCTGGAATGCCAATCGCAGGGAGTAACGAGACAAAGCTGGCGCCTTGCTCCATGGATCCCTTATTCAAATCCATCCTCGCTTAATTTCCCGTCAGGCTTCCTCCTTCGAGAGGAAGATAGGTGCGTCTCTAAGTGCCGGACGAGCAGCTGCGCGATGGTCGCATCGTGCGGGGCGACGGAGGCGAGAGGCGGTGATGGCTGTCGTATCTGTATTCCACTGTGACGGCAGACAAGCACGTATATCAAATAATTAGATTTTGGCCTGAAACGTCAATAACCATGTCAAACCATTACCCGTACGAGACCCTGTCGGCGGGTTCGTTGCTGGTTGGCCGGCCGACCCATCGGCCGGGAGGCTGCCAGCCAGGCTGCCAGGCTGCTCGCCCGGATGGTTGCTCGTGAATGTAACCGAGTTAGCAAACAACTCGTTTAACAAAATTAGGGGCCTGAGCGTCGTTTAAAATCGGAGAAATAAAATTACGTTTCGAGGGACGGGGGTGGCCGGCCGGAAAGCGAAAAAGAACGGGTTCGGCTTCCTCCTCTTCGCCACTCTCCCCCTCTAACTCTCTCTCTCTCTCTCTCTCTTTCTCTCTCCTTCTGTGCTGCATTTCCGCTCCTGGGAACTTCGATGTTTCCTCCAGACTTCATTTTCGCGAAGTAATGCCTCAAGGGGGAAATAGACTCGCGTAAATCTCGCTATAAGCCAAGTCAACCTCCACCCTCGCCGCCCCCTGAAAAGAGTGCTGGGAGGTGGACGCATTTACAGATTCGAATGTACGAACGGGAGTTTCTCGGATTTCCTCGAGAGGCCCTTCTCGCGAATAAAAATCCGGTGCCTCTCGCCATTGTCGCTTTCGCGCATTCACGAGGTTAAATCACTCGAGGCCGAATAGCCGGGGATTCCGGGATAAGACTTAACGCTCTCGCTTATCTCTCGCGAGGATCCAATCGAGCGAGTGGTCGAAGAGAGAGGAGAATCGACGCTTCTCGCACGAGGATCTCTCAGCGTGGAAAGACCTCTTGGTTCGCGCTCGAAGCCGTTCGAGTCTCTCGAATGCCGACCGAAATCGACGTAGCCGCCGGCGGTGACGAGGATCCCGCAGATGCCGGGAACAGAGCTTGTTTAAAGTGCGAAGGAAATGTCGCGCGGCGACGTCAAACGTCGGAGCTAGGCGAAACAATACGCGGCGCGCCTTCCGTTCGAGATACGATTCGCGGTAGTGGGCCGTGCCTCGCCTCTGCACACGCTCCTGCTCTCCCGTGTACGAGCCTCCCTGTATATTGTGCGACAGCCGCTGCTACGAGTCGTCGCGGCTATCGCGCTTTCACTATCTGACAGCCTTCCCTCGGCCTCTCTTCGTTCTAACGTTATTGTTCCCGATGGCTCGTCAAGCTGCCGCCAGTATCGAGAAGAAACTTTGGAAAGCAACGTCCCCTTGGACACGCCCATTTCCAGGGGCCAGGGGCTCGAGGGTAAGCGGGAAGGGAACGTAGGGCTGCCAGGATAATGCCGTGGATTCGTGCCTTCGCTGGCTCCTGCAAACGCATTTCCTCCCGACGGTGCACGCCGCCCGACTCGATCGGCTTTGCGAAACTGATTATGACTGGGAAATTACACCTGGCACGGCTGTTCACGTATGCATCGAAAAGTGGGCCGCGGTTTGTTACGAAATAGGAATATTTCCAGGACGATCGCCCGTCCGGAAATTCGGTCGGAGCTGTGGAACGACGTCGTTTAATAACGCATAGGAATTTGCACTTTACGGTTATATCGCAGTTTTGCGACCGCGTTATTTAATCGAACTCCCCTCCGACGGGGGGTTGGGAGGGGAGAAGGGTCGAGATAAAAATCTGGGCTAAGTTTGCGTCGCGGCCGACGATTTTCGGAATTTTACGCCCTTCGGCCTGCGGAAAAGTCGCGATAAAATACACAACGCCGGGCCAAATTAATATCCCCGATGCTTCAAAACTTTATTGCCCGAAATGCGAAAATTTATGGCCGACGGTATTGAATTTGGATACGAGCTTTTCGAATTACTCCGCGAAGCTTTATGGAAGCGATCCCTCTGAACTTTGCGGACGGGTACCAAGGGTACCCGGCGCACAATTCCGTTCCGTTTGGTACGAGTACGGCTCGGGCGACGGATTAAATTTCAACGTCGAACGATCAAGAAACACTTTTTGTTTCCTCGATTGCCGTAGCCTTCACCTCTCTCGATTTCCAGCGATTCTGATCGACCCCGCCCCCGCCGTTCTTCTCGAGTTAACGAAAGATCCTCCGGAGTTTCTTATTTAATTAAACTTCGCGAAACAGTTGGTAATGAATTTAGACATCCCGATGCGTTTAGCCTCCGGAAAAAGATACCTCCTCCATCTTCCTACCTCGACGGATCCACTTTCGCCGATGTTCCGCGAAACGAGTTCGAGATTGAGCTGGCGGCAGTAGTATGAACCAATCTAAGGCGGACGTAGTGCGCCAAGCGTAGCTCTCTCGCACAGTGGTGTCGTAGTTTCTGAATATTTTAACACCACAGTTTTTGGATCCTTCGAGAGGACGATGACGGTACTTCAAAACGGTTCCCTTTTAGCAGGTGTTTTTCGAGAGACACGCTCGGTTAAGACTCCTCTGTTCTACGTGGCGAGACGGCGAACAAGTAGTTAGCACTTGTCTCCGCCAGAAGCTTCCCGCGGCGAGTCCCAGTAGTGAATACCTATTATGAAGACGTGCACCTGACGAGAGAAGGTTATCGTCGGGATCAAATATCGAACGGTCCATGGCAGGACGTAGTAACGAGCTCGAGCACCGTGCAGCATCCTTTTACTCTCTTCGATCCCATCTGCGTCCTCCCGATTGCTTCTCGAATACGATTTACGATATTTGCGCTCCTCTTGGTATCGTCCGAGACTCTGCCGAGTCCTTTCGTCCAGGGACAGATTTAGCCACGAAACTTGTTAACCGCGAATCATCGTATCCCCGTCGACGCGACTGCCAATGATCGCGCGCACAAAAATCAGGCTCCCCTTCGACGATTTCTCACAAAGCTCGTGCTTTACGATCGCGCGGTTATTTGGGAACAATAAAGGTGCGTACGAGGATACGATCGTATAGGTCGTAGCGCGTTCGCGTACCAACGACGTATCCTATCTGCCTTTCAGGAGATTGCAGCTGCCTTCCGCGATTGGCGGGCCCGATATGCAAAGAGTCGAAGGCGCGTATCGTCGCATTTCGCCCGGTATCTATACAAGGCTTTCCTCGGATGTCGCAGGACGCTCGATCGACGTGACCCGCTTTCTTGGCTCTCGGCCTCGCGACGATGCGAATCAACGGCGCACGGAGGGCCGTTGATGAATCCCGATTTCTATTTGCGAGGCAATTTAACTTAAAGCCGGCCTAACGATAATAAAGCTGTCGACGGACCTGGGGCAAATTGCGCGAATGCCCCGTGAATTGCCGGCGCTAGGAGGGAACGATCGATTATAACGCACCGTCTTCGAGCGTATTCCAAGAGAGAGACGAGGAATAACAGGCGTCGCGTTAAAAGTCTTTCCTCGGCTGCTCGCAAGAATGTGCGTGCGCCGAAGGATTCTCGCTGGATGGTATGGAACGAGGGTATACGCGGAAAATAACAGTGGCGAACGGTATTCCAACTTCGCATTACCCTCGTAGTTCCTTTTCTCCTGGAGCAGCGAGGAGGAGTTCGCATCTGGCGCCGAGGGTGGGGGGTGGTTGGAGGGGTAGGACGAGCGGCCGAAGCGAGAGAGGGAGATCCGGCGCGCTCGTGGAAAATGCGAGAGGGAAAATCGTGGGGCCGAAAGGCGGAGGCGCCGAATAAATTTGTGGCAAACGGTCCCCTCAAAACGCGGCATGCAAATGGCCCCCGGGGTAATTTCGAATTTTACCAGTCTAAAAGGTGTAGGGTGCGACATTCTCCCGCCCTGTTCGTACCTCCTTTCCGGCTGCCGGCACTGGCGTACCTCTCCGTCCCTTATCGGAAAGTCGGAGCTTCGCCCTTAATGTCCGCGCTAAAAACGGTCTCCCGGTCGGAAATCGTTTCCAACCTACGTCACGTTTCTCCCATTACGACGTCCGTGGGAAGCTGGCCTGGTCCAGCCATCGCAGTCTGAATTCCTGCGAGAAAAGCCCAATTAAGATGTCCCGCGAAAGTAGCGCTCGTTATTGTAAGGGATAGGTAGTAAAAAAAGATGCACCGCCCAAGCGTCGAGAGGGTGAGATTTTTCAATTCGCTTTTCGATAACGAGATTCATTACGGGCTGTTTACCGGCTTAATTTCATTAGTCGGGTAATTAAGTTAATCGAGTAATACACGATCACGAGCGCGGTGGCCACGTCGTGTGGTCGGCGAACTTTGTCCGGAAAATCCAGGCCTCGACTATGGAAACGGACCGTCGTGAAATTTTCATCTCTCCTCCCTCGCAACCGCGATTGTCCTTCGCTTCCGGCCTCGTCGGCTCCACCAATTAAAGACCCAACTTTCCGTCTTCGCGAGCGCCAATTTCTCAGGAGCGGACGAGAGCCGACGCGGGATTCCCTTCAATCTAAGTTCTCTCCGACTTTAATTATGCGTAGACTGCATCGAGCATCGGCTAGAAATAAAAAAAGAAAGTAGAGCCGAGACACGAAGCGGCAGGGGTCCCTTACGCCATTAGTCGAGCCTCGCCCGTCGTTCCTTTGATCCGACGCTTTTTCTTTTCCTCTATTTTCCTCCACGAAGCCCGCCAAGGGCCGGGCCACTTCGAGGCGCCGCCCTTCGAGCACGTAAATCGCTCAATTTTACGCGATAATTACCCGTCGCTCTCATCCCCTGCGCCCGCGATACGATAAATTCCCCAGGTGGATTTTTCGCCCACGAGCAGAAACCGCCCGGGGGATTCTCCCGATATCGAGGCTGCCTTCCCGGCAAAATCCGCGGCGGTCTTAAATTGTTTTTCGATGGCCCGCGCCCCCGGGGGAGAGTGGCTTTTACGCGTTCGATGGCGCGCGATATCGTAAACCTCCTCTCTACAACTCTGCAAAGCGCGGCCAGATCGTTCGTCCCTAAGTCCGCTAACTGAAATATCGCCCCGATAACGAGAACGTACCGGCTCCGCCGGGGGAGGCAGACCGGAGGGAGTCGGCGGGAGGGAAAAAAAGTACAACCGTGTCCGATAAACGAGCACGCCGCATCGAGCCGCGCGGAACCGTGCGTGGCCCCTGGACGGAGGCTATGCCCCGCGGAGCTTATCGAGATCAACGGCCGTTTAGCCGCGTTTTATCCGCCGGCTTAAACGTTAATTTTTGCGATCGAACCGGACGATCCGCGCGCACCTGCTAGGATGCCCGCTGCGGTTGGTACTCCCCGGATTTACGAGCGGAGGTTCCGCGGATTTACCGATGGGATCCCGCGAATTCGAGCGTGGACCATTTGGCCGACGCGCTTCAGCCCCGATCCTAACGTTAATTATCAGACTCGTGAATCGGCCTCGTCGACGGAATCTCGGCCGTCGTTCTCTACCGACGATCTACGAACGCAGGGATGTGCGAGGTACATTCGTTACGCGCCGATCGTAGAGCTTTTTCCTCGTGCGATTCGAAACGCAGGCCGAATTCCCACTCTGTCGCTGCACCGTGGGCGAGCGTAACGACGGTCGTTGATGCAGGAGGGGGGGGGGGGCGGGGGACACGGTTAATTGCTTATGCGCTGCCGGTTGAATTCGCGCTTAATGATCCGCCATTTCGAATAGATCTTGAAAATGGACGCAAACGGTAATGGCATTGTAACAAAGTGCGACGGGCCGGGATCATTATCCTGTCGCAGCGCTGGGAGATTAAACCTGAAAATTCCTCGGCCAGCTTCTTTCGGCCATCCGCGTTATCCAAGATCGAATTACCCCTTTGCGAAGACGATGATCCTTTGGACAAAAATGGGATTTCCGGGGAGGCTCGGCTCGCCTACCGCAAGATCAACTCGTTAGCGAGGGATCTCTATTTGCTTTATCAAATTCCTAAGGCAAAGCACGGCGCGGAGGTCGGGCCGGGGTTAAATCCTCAAACGCGTCTGCGGATCCTGGGAAACGATTCCAATTACCGCGAGCGAGCCGGTAATCTGGGCCGACAGAGTCCGAGCGGTTCTTGGCGGGCCTCGGTACGTACTTTAATCGTGACTTGTCGCGGCTGCGAGCGCGCGGAGGCCAAATAAGCCGGTTGGGGCCGGACCGAATGGTCAGAGGGAGCTCGGTATGCATCCCACGGAGGCCCTCGTATATCCATTATATTATGATCCCCCCTCGCCGCCCTCCTCGCGCCATATCCGACGGAAGAGATTTTCTGCCGGATGGTTCTCCGCTATTACGCGAGTGCTATCCTCCGCCGGCCATGTACTCCCTCCTTTATGTGCGGTCCGGTACATGCCCGGGTATTTACCCGAATGCGATCTCGTCTCACGTGCGCTTAAGGCGACCTACGTGCACCGCCGGGATATACTCGAGCGGTGCATCTGGGTGCACCCCACGGGCCGCTTCGACCGCAATCCAACGCGCGGCTGTTGAAGCGCGGTGGTCGAGGCGTGGTACGTGCGGGACCGTGCCGATGCCTACCCTCCTCGATCGAGTTGCGGCGGCTCGAGCCTGCGATTTGCCGGCGAGGGGCCCGCGAGGGGGCGACGAGGGGGCGACGAGGGGGCGACGAGGGGGCGACGAGGGGCTCGAGAGCACCACCGACGACAGGGCGGCGTATTTACGCTGCCGTTGGAGCGCTTAGTCGTCGACATGCGCCGCAACTGCGTACGCGCGATTTCGAAGCGTTTAGCCGCATCTCGAACCGCGCGTGTGCCCGTGAGACCGCATTAGGCCGCCCGTGTGCGACCAGCACGCCTCCGCGGAGATGGCTTTAGGCTCGACCGAGATACCGTACAGCCGACCAAATTGCCGGTGAAATAAAATTTTACTACGCCCCGCCAGGCTGCGTCTCTAATTTTATCGCCGCCTGTTTCCCACGGACCGTTAGAGGGAGAATTTAATTTTTTTTCCCTACGCTATTAACCGTTACGCCCGGCGATTTGGGCCGCGCCGGAGAATACGATCGTCGTAGATACCGGACGATGGCGCGCCGCCTCGTACCGATCGTGAGGGGAATGCCGTTCTCCCAGACGCTCCCGCTCGTTTCCGTAAGTCTCGAGATTTTCGTTCCCGGGAAATTGTCCAGGGAGGAGCACCGCGGTCCTAATTATCTCCATTTCCGCGATCGAGGACGGGGACACCCACTGCCGGTCCCTGGTTTCTATTTCCTTGCATCTCCCTCTTCCTTCCTTTTCTAGTACCCTTCTACGATCGCGTCGATTTATCCTTGGATTTTTAATCGATTTACCCTTCTTCGGTTTTTGTATAACGCTCGACGTTCAATTCGTTCGATAGCTCGCTCTTGTTATATTCGGTATTCTCTCTGCGTCGAGAAAAAATATCCGCGCACAGGCTGGACTATCCCGGCCAGACGCTCGGCCGTTTGATTTGAAGGTTGGCGAAATCGATGTTACCGTTCGCGAGGCGTGGTTGACGTTTTGTTTCTCTCTTCGTGCTCGAATCACGACGCGCTTGTCCGATAGCCGCCCCTAATTTCGCGCGGCAGCGCTAATGCTCCTCGAAAAGGGATCTCGTTGGGAGCGCACCGCGGAAAATTGGTTTAGCAAAAACGAATCGCGGGCGAAACGTGATCCGCCTCGATCTTGCTCGCCCGGTAAGCAGGATGTATCGCTTCTCGTCTCGAAAATCGATGCTTCGTCCGTACCTCTAACAATATCAACCGCTTTTTCCTCGATCCTACCGCGTCAAAGGTTTTCATCCGCAAAGCGCAGCGGATTTGCCTCGCATTTTCCTTAATTACGATCCTCGCGAAAGGTCGTCGAGATATTTTTCACGGGAGCATCGGGTCACGGGAGGAAATATGAATATCGGCCTGGAATTTCCGTATGGAATCAATCATTTCCTGAATTCAACGTTGCTTCTGGCCGCGTTCGAGCCCCAGACGACTCAGCGGCTCCAGCTCTTCACGGTTCCTTTCACGACACTCTCGATCCCTTTCGCGAGAGGGAAAAATACGCGAACGAAGATAGACGTATGTACGTTGACGGGATTGGCGAATATATGCGCCCGCACCGGAGGAATCGCTGCGAGTTTGTTGACTATATACTCCTCCCGTCAGGAGGTATTTTCCTAAAGACCCTTCCGACGAGTGTTATTAAGACGCATTTCTTCCGCCACCTCCGCGAAGGCTGTACTCTTAACGCACCTATTCCTGCTTCTTACCAGTTTTTCCGCATTATTCCTCGCGGCCTTTAATAACAATGGATGGTTATGGCGCGACGCTCTCTCCGTACTCTCGGTCCAAAGAGCGGCTCTACAAATGGCTTCTCCCCAAATTCGAGAATTCTCTTACGAGGAATCCCGAGTTCGTGGAGTAATGGAACTTTAGGCCAAATATTGTTCTTCCGCGATCGAGTGGATTTTATCAACGTAGGGGTGTAAGTAATCTCGTGCGCGCACATCCAGAGCGCGCGAGCCATCGCTCTCGATTAATTCCCGACAAGAAGCCCTCTTACCTACTAATCCGCAGCAAAGTCAGCCCGTTTAACTTTCGTTCCACCCGTTTGATCTCCTCGCACGAGATTGGGCGCCGCTATCCATCCCCCATTCCGGTTGATTATCGGTCCAACGCCGAATTAGCGTCGTCGAAGTATCCCCCTTCGCCCTCCCTGGTCGCCCCTCGATCCTCTTCCCCTCGCTCTATTTTCCTCCTGTTTTCATCCGCTTTCTCCTTTTCTTTCCCCCGGCGCCCCTGGCCCGACCCGTTGGCTAGTCAACCGTGTAAGAGCCTCCTTGCTTCTTCTAATCTAGCTCCCGGGATTGCCGAGCACGATCGAGCTTTAAGCAGCAATTTACATGTAAGCTTCAACCTCGTACCTCGTCCCACCCGTAATTACCTTCGCACCAGGGGTAATCGTTGGCTGTCTTTACCGAAAAATATGTAATTATCCCTTGTACCCGATCACAGACCAGCCATCGGCCTTGTCACTTTGCCAATTAGGCACCCCCAATCTTTGTCGGGCCAACGAAGAGCGCTCGGTCGGCGCAACGCGCTGCTCTCTTCGTCGTGGAACGTACTGATTTTCTCGCGTGTTCGCGATTTTACGAGTAAGGTATAAGGGTGATCATTTTGATCGGGAGCGACGTTTCCACGACACGACGCGGGGATAAAGAGAAGGCGAAGGAAGGCGAGAGCGGGTCACAATAGTTAGGTAACGATCGCCCTCCTTGTCGCTCTCGAACGCTTCAAAGTGACTCGTTACGTTACGAGTGTGTTGCTTTCATTGGATCAAGAGGTTCGCAGAATGCCAGGTAGCGAGCATTAATTTAACCGTGGAAGTGCGAGATTAATCGTCCGTAGGAAGTAAAGGCGAGGTCCGTTTGTCCTGGGTGTCCCTCTCCTCCCTCGGCCTTTATCATGCTCCCCCGCGGCTCCCGCCGCAGCCCCGGTTAGCCCGGCACTCATTATGGCTCTCTAATAATTAGACGTCTCGGAATTGACGGCGCTAACGATGCTGCTGAGGAGGGCCGGGCGCCAAACTTTTTTACCGGGCCGCACTGATACGCTATCAAATTGCAATTACGTCATAATTAAGAGCGGGAAGAGGCGATAATTAAAGATTAAGATACTCCAGCGGGGCGTCAAGAAGTTGCCTTAAAAGGGACAACAAAGCCGGGAGCAGGCCGCGGAGATAAGGCTTCCGTCCAACTTCTCGTCGAGCGCTTTCGAACCGAGTACGCACTCAGCCTCGAGGATACTTATATCGCAACAGCACTTTGTACATTTGATACATTGTGAATCGATAGCGACTATATCCCGCAACCTCGCCTTTTCCCATCGGTTTCTCAGCACCGATTCGTTAGTCGTGAAAACCACCTTCGGCTTCGCGACTTCTTCGAACGTTTTCGATATCTCGAAAAAGGGATTAGGAATCGTGGAAAAGCGACGATCGTGGATACTGGATAAAGCGACTTTGCAATCGCACGATTTTTGAAGGGAATGGAAAGACGCGAGGAAGAATAATCCGAGCTTACGAGCGGGTCAATTAACGTGTCGAGCGCAAAACGTATAATGCGCGAATTACACCGTCGTATTTAATCGTTACATCGCATCGTTGGAAAGCGATACTCGCTTTGCAAGGCGGGTACAATGGGGAAAACTGCTCGCCGATCAATTCCCGCGAATATCGGTCGAGCGGCCAACTTAAAGAGTATCCTTCCTACCCTGTTGCGTTAGTATCGGCATCCTCTTCATTTTCATTTCCAGATTCTCCCATCTCCCTCGCCCCGCCTCTATTTTTCGGTATTACCCTCCGACTCGCGCTTCCCCGGTAAAAATCATTCCTGCATTTCATCCTACGCGCCTCGCCCATCGGCTTTCAATCTTCGATCGCGAGCACGCCCTACTTAATAGGCGCAGCTGGATGAACGTAATCGGGATAAATCCGGGAAACAAAAATCTGGCGCGCGCTCAATGGTCTCGTTACCGCGGCCACGGCTTATTGGCCGCCTAGGAAAACGAATTTTCCGGCTGGCGGACAATCGTCGAATCGTTCGCGCTACCCGCAGCCGCGCCCAGGCCGGTCTTTGATCCTCTTTGGCCAAGACGCCTTTCGCGAGCGCGCCTCGCAATTACCAGGGCCGGTTGCGGCCGATGTGCCAGCCCTCGCGATCGACGGGAAAATTTAAAATCTCGTTTCGCCAGTTCCCGCCCGTGAGCGGAAACTTTTGTAATCCAGGAGCGTAATGAAATGTTTTTTGTTTCGCGAAAAGGACGGGAGAGGGTGAGAAGGGGGGGAGGGGAGAGGAGTGGCAACTCGCTGAAACATTATAACGCGCGCAATTTTACTTTGTCAAAACTTTTCTTTGCGACTCGGCCATTATTAACGATACTTTGTTATACCGTCGCTCGTGCGCTAACTTTCCACAATGCTCCAGTTTGCAGAAAAATCCCGCCTGGATGGATCCTGCTTGTAAAAAAAGGAAGGTCGAACCGAAGGTAGTGTAAATCGAGCTTACAATCCAATCAGACGCCCCTACCTCTCTCCCTCTCTCTCCCTCTCTCTCTCTCCT
This sequence comes from Ampulex compressa, assembly GCA_038496175.1. Taxonomy (NCBI): domain Eukaryota; kingdom Metazoa; phylum Arthropoda; class Insecta; order Hymenoptera; family Ampulicidae; genus Ampulex; species Ampulex compressa. The sequence continues at coordinate 113,466 of JBCFXI010000001.1, forward strand.
CCCTGATCTACCGGAGGTTCGTGGAGCGGAGTGGCGAGGGCGAGGCTGCGGGCGAGCAGGGCTGCTGGAGGCCATGGCGAGGGGCTGGGAGAGGCGGAGGGAGGAGGACGACGAAGACGACGAAGACGACGAAGACGAGGGCGTCGAGGAAGACTTGGCGAAGAACGACGAGGAGCCAAGGGGAAGGTGGATGGCGAGGCGGTACAGGAGGCCCGCAGAAATAGCCCCGAGGCTCGAGCCGGGAGAGGCGAGGAGTGGCGGAGGGCGCGGAGGGACAGGCAGATATTTCCAAGTACATTTTTGATGGGATTTTTAAATGAGCTCCAATTGCGTTAAACGCTATCGTCCTCGTTTTAAGCCAAGATTTCTCCAAACGACGTTTCAGGTTCTCGGGATACTGCGCCTTCTAGCCAAGGGACGAAGATTACGCCGTATCCGTGTAGTAGTCTCATAATACTACTTCCACCGACGACCGCTTACCGTCTCCATTAAGTGATACCAATTTTCCTCTTAATACATTGGAATTTACACAGCCACGTTGCTTCGACTACCGGCGTCTCCTCGAGCCTTCCTCCCCCTTTTCTTTTTTCAGTTTGCAGAAGCACGTAGCCGACGCGAAACGCTGCGTCTCGATTCGCTTATCCGCGAGGCCCATAACCGTGGATCGGGGATTAACACTCCGGCAAATGGATCGGGACGGGCAACGCCCCGGCGCAATCAAGGTATGAAAAGTGTTTCGTAAGGAATCGAGACCGTCCTGTGGGTATAAACGTAAATTAAAAGCGGCGTTTCGTTCTAGCGCCCTGAAAGAATTGCTCCGACGCTCTCACCGCGCGGCTGGCTACGTACCGCGATGAAAGGTAACGGGGCTGGAGAAGGATGTCGAAGGAGGAGACCGAGAGAAAGAGAGAGAGAGAGAGAGAGAGAGAGAGAGAGAGAGAGAGAGAGGAAAGAGAGAAAGAGAGAGTGGGAGAGGCAGAAAGAGAAGGAAGTGGTAAGAGATGACGTAAAATAAATTACGCCGAGTTTAAGCGCAGTTTTACGGCGGCGATGGAACAGGTTTTAAACCGGAAACTTTGAAACCGAGCGTCGGGGGGTGAGAGGAGAAAGAAGGTGGAAAAAGCGGAGGTCCTTTTATCCAGATGAAGACGAGTGTCGACGGGAGGTGGGACAAAGTACCGCGGACCTTTTCGATCACCAATTTCAGCCACGGCCTTCGCCCTTTTTGTCACGTATCGCGTCGAACCAAATTCGAATTTCCTCCCTCTGCCCCGCGACACATGTAGGGTTATGTACGTGTCGTTACAAGCGCGCCCTCGTACTTTGAAGGCTCAGCCAGTGGACCAGGCTTTATCCGTTAAATCCGGCTCTGTCGATACGAGCCGGACGCTCGAAAGGGCCCTTATATCCTGGCAGAGAGGGTGGCCGCTGCTCGAAGTAGAATTACTTTACAGGCGGACATTCTCTGGAGTACGATCAAACTTGGAAATAAAATTACTTTCATTAGCGAACTTCCACTTCCGCCTTATATCGATGCAATTTTTAGGTCCTCCTCCTCCTCCGGGCCAAATTGAGTTCCCATTATCGCATTAAGTTCCGGCACACTTTATCCCCTCTTATCAGGAATTCGAAACTCGTCGAGCACCGTATATAAGTTAAACCGAGCCCCGACGTTGCTTTGTATTTTTCCGTAACTTCATCGCAAATTCGAAAAGTTCGGTACTGGGCGGAGTAATTCCGGGATAGGATGTTTTAACTTGGCCGGTTTTCACGAGAAATACCGAGGTTTATACGCGGGGCTCTTAGAGGCGCAATACGAGATCGGCGATAATAGATCTTCGAGGACTTCTTCGAGTTTCCCGGGGAAGGATCGGACAACGTTTGGAGCCCCTTAATAATTATGAATAACCACGCTTAGGCGTGGTTAATGAACGTTCATCGAATTAAAAGTTCGGCGTGCCACGCTATCTCCCTGGTAAGAACATAATTGGCACTTAATCCCGGTAACGGGATGTTAACACCTATCAACCCTTCCGCCGATACGCCAAGCACCTCGGCATCGAGAACGCGAGAGCTCACTATAACGAGGATCACGTTCTTCCCGCAAAAAGTTGCGTCTCCGGTGTATCAACCTCTTAGATATCGCGCCTATCTACTTTTAGCTTCGTTTGGAACAACCTCAAACTCTCGGACAATCGTAATTCCCATTGTTCCTATTCAATATCCTTCGACTTCCCAAATGTCCCTTATTACCATTACTCCAAGTATCCGTTATCAAAGTCGGCGAAAGGCAAAACCTGGGAATCTCATTAAAAAAGCATATTCCAGTTGCCGACGGAATATTCCTGTCTCCAGACCACTTAAACGCCAATAATTCTGATAAGCTTACATTATTTAAAATACACGGATAATCTTCTTAATTACTTTATCTCTTAATCGTCTCGTCCTTCGTCGAGAGCGTACGTAAAAAAATAAGCGAAGCATCGTTAGTGACTAGACTATCGATTCTCATGCACACACGAGCACCGTGCAAGCCACAGCCAAGCAGAACGAAAATACCTCCGCGAAGGCTCGTAGGTCGTGCAAAAATCTGAAATTCGGCGAGAGAGCGCTCTATAATCGGGAAAGCCAAGGCCTCGAAGCGCCCAATTCTCCGTGGAATTAATTTGGGGAAAACCGAGGCGTTTGCGTGGCCCGAGTGGCTCGCGAGAGCGCAGGGGCGACGGAGAAATGATCAGGCGACGGGCCGTATTAGCTCTGGCCCCCGGCAATTTGCGCCGCGCTTTACGCGCCGCGGCGATGCGTGGAGAAATACGCGGCTGGTAAATAGCGCGGCGAGCTTTTGACAAGATTTCCCCGCGCGATGAGTTTACGGTGGTTAATACGGCGGGCGCGTCAAAGTCGGGTTTTGGGAGGCGGCGCGGTTAAGCGGGGCGGAGAGGGGCCGAGGGTTCATAAGGGCAATGGCGCAAATACGCGACACGCTGTGCCACGGCGAAGATTGAATTTACGGACGTTTATTCTGGGTTGGTGCGTACCGGCACGTTGATTATTCGGCCCTTCGGACGCAATGGACCGCGCAACGCCCTCGAATAATATTTTGGCAACCGGGACCTCCTCTGGCCGGGCTTATTCTTCGCCAATGAGCCGCGCAATTGCGCGCGGCGGCAGGAAATTTGGGAACAAAATGCGGGGTTTCGAAAGGGAGAAGGGGTTTGAACTTCCGTGGATTCGACGCTCGAGGAGATCGAGAAGGAGGGTAGAGCGTCGCGTACTTCGATAAATCGAAGGTTGAAGGGGATCGAGAAATCGGATCGAGGGCCAACTTTCGTGGATTCGAGGAGATCGAGAAAGAGAGAATGGGTTTAACTTGGGTTTAACGACGGCCGCGATCGGAGCCTCCGAGATGGCGGTCCCCCGAATCTAATTTCCGCCCGATTGACGTCCATAAAACTCGAAGCCAACTTTTGATTGCCCGCGATGATATCGCGCGTTCGGCGCTCGTCGAGCTAGGCACGTTCGTACGAACTATCGGGGAAAACTTGTAATTACGTTCGAAGGGAAAGCGGCTATCTCGTGAAAACGGGCTATCCAAATAGGACGGGGATGCGCGTATCGAGGTACTCCCGATGAGTGGATTCCTAGGTGCTTTTCCGGCGAATGCGTTACGGGATGTCGTTCGAGATTAAAGAGAGAGAGTAGCTTGAAACGTAAAACAGCATCGCCTAGCGCACGATTTTATAACTCGCATACGGATATTACTTAAATATTAAAAGCAGGGGCGCGAAGAAAATAGGGGAAAGCGTTAAAAAATTCTACGCATCGACATGCTACGTTTCTTGGCATCGAAGCTTCCGATCGTTTTCGAGGATCAAGGGGATAAGTGTAATCGTGATTTACCTGTTGCCTTGCGTGTCTTGGGCGGCCTGAATTCCGACGGGGGCCAGCGTCTGTCGAGGAGCTTCCGGCCCGATCGAGGGACCATTCTGCATCGCAGCATCGGTAGTCGCAGGCAGTGTTTCGCGCGTGAATACGGAGAGGGAGGAGAACGAGGCAAAAGAGGAGGCGGCGAAGCGCGCAAGAGGGTGAGCGGATCGGGAATGGGATAGGCGCCGAGGGACCAGAAGGGCGATATGGCAGGAGACTAGGCGTTGAAGCGCGTCGAACTGGCTACGTGCTTTCCTCCGCCAGTTTGGCGCGCGACTGTGCTACTGAGGCCAAACCGGGCCACGATCAACCCTCTTATGGCTGTGTCCCTTCGTTCCCAACCCCTCTTCGCGCCCCTCTCGATCCCCGCGTCGCTCCTCGCCCCACCCCGCTTCGCGCTCCCACCACAACCCCCGGCGCTCCTCTCTCCTCTCTCTCTCTCTCGCGCGCCCCTCCTTCGGCCCCTCTGCCTCGCACCCTATCCCTCCCTCTCCCACCACCCTATCGCCTTTGCCGCTCTCACCCACTTCCCTCGATCCTCTCGCCCTCCTGCTCTCTCCCTCTCACACTCCTCTCCTCTCCTCCTCCTTCTCCACCCTTTCCTCATCGATCTCTCTCCAACCTCCTGCCTCTCTCTCGCGCAGCTTCATTACAACACCCTTTCCACCCTGAGCCGCTCCATCCCCCTATCATCCACTGTCCCACTCCCTCCGCTCGCTTGCCCGGTTACCAGCCCTCTCGCTTCCCCTCGCGCCGATGCTCGGCCATTCCACCCCTTCCTCCACCAGCCACCACTTATATCCCTCTCCCTCCCTCCCGGAACTCCTCGCTTCCCCTCCTCGGCGCTCTCCCTCGGCCTCCCACGTACAACGGCCTCCTTGTTCCTCCCTTTCGGATGAGCCACCCCTCGTGGAATCAGCAGCGACGCGGATGGACGGTTAGCGGCGGTGCGCGCGCCGCGATTCAAAACTGCGGTTAGCAGGGGTCGACGGAGATAAGGATGCGCCCTAAATATAGCGGCACAGTACTTAAAGGATCCCTCCTCCCCCTCCTCCTCCTCCTGCGACTCCTTTTCGACGTCCTTTTCTCGCCCTGCCTTGGCACCACCGCCAATTCGCCGACCTCCTGCGCTCGCACGGACCTTCGGCCATAACGCTTTAAGAACGTAATGAGGTTCCTGGCTGTACGACGATGTCACTCGCGATGCTCCGTGGCGTCTTTTTCGGGGCGAGAGGGGAGGGGGGTGGGGGGCACGAATTTTCGACGATACGGAAGCGACTGCTGGGTAAGGTTATTGTTCCCGCTCGCGTTTCGAGCGTGGCTCGGAGAATTAGACGAGGTACACGAGGAAGTTTATGCTCGTACGTTTAATTGGGCGCGATGATTCGAGGAGGAGCTGTTTTTTTTTGATTTTTCAGAGCTGCTGCAGGACGAGGCTGTTGGGGAAGTGTCATCGTTTACGTTTCTTCCGCGCTTTGCCTTATTTATTCCATTTATGTTTGTGACCACGAATATAGGTAGATACGAAAAAACGTGTATATGTATACGTATATATGTATGAGCTCAAGTATGAGCCGAAGAATCCTGGTGGGCACGTACCGTTATATACGCTGGTCCATTTAATTAAGCGCTATGGTTCGAGGAGGAATTGTGATTTCTGATTTTCGAGGGATGCTGGACGACGGAACGAGGTTGACCGTCGAGAAATGCAACTGTTTACGGTCTTGCATCGGGTATTAGCCGAAGAATCCTGCCAGGCACATACCGTGGTTTGCGCTCGTAGGTTTAATTACGCGCGATGATTCTACGAGAAACGTTAAACGTGAATCCTCGAGAAGGTAGCGCGCTCTTTGATGTATAAACACGCCGACCGGTTCGACTCTTGAGGAACGCTCTCTTCGAGGCACGGTAGCCGGAAAGGATGCTATGGGTTCCCCGGAAATTCGAGAAGCAAAAGCTGAAGAGCCGCGCGAAGAGTCGTCTTGCAGAATTTCTTCTTCCTCTTCTTCTTTTCTTTTTTTTTTTTCTTTTTTCGAGAGCTTCCTTCCGCGGGACCAGAAGCCCCGGCGATATAAAGTAAGGAAAAGTGCGAGTAATAAAGGCAAATAGCCCAGGTTTACGAGTTTTTTTTTTTTACCCGTAATTTCGACCCTCTGGCGCAAGTTTAATAAAAAGTTAAGTTTCACGGTGCCTGATCCCTGAGCGATTTCTTTGGAGTGGCGAAAGAGGGGAAAAAAGAAGTCGCGCCTTTCCAAGGCTAAGATGCTGTCTGCGGGACTCGAAGGTATATCTCTACCTTCCGGAACGACCTTAAGCAACACCCTAACCCTTGACTCGGCTATAAACGTCGGCTCGACCCCCTCAGCGGCCGCGCTACTTCACGAACCGCGCTTTAATACTCGGTGAATCATTGTTGCTGGTATCAGCCAGTGGTATCGAGTACGTCGGTGTTTTCCAATGGTGAACTACTGGGACAACAAACAACTTATAACTATGGCTAAGTGGTATGCGAATTACGGCCGGATAATTCACTCAACTTTCTGGGAAGCGAATTAAACCGGAGTATTTCCGACGATGGCCCGCAGTTATGAATGTTTCGTGCCAAAACTGGAGGTTCGGTTTATCGTTCCGCGGGAGACTTTAGGACAAGCGGATCGTTCGACTTGGAGCGAGGACCGCGATCGAGGAGGAACTTTTACGGATGTCGGGTTGGCAGGCAAACGCGCGGGGCGTGGCGAGAAAGTATCGGTTTGTGTGTACCTCGTCGCATTGTAGCACGCGTATAAATAAGGATGGGCTAAGCTTCGCCGTGGTCTGTAATTACGATGGAACTAAGCCGGGTATTCAGCGGATCGGTGATCCTTCGTCGTGGGCAGGGCGCCACCGTGGTATCTCCGCCCGGCCAAAACCAATTTGGAATTAATGTAACGTCCTGCGGAATTAACGTGACGTGGTCCCGGATGGAAATACTCGATCCTTGGCGGAGCCCTGCGAAAAACTTCGCTCGCCACGATCAACCTTTGCAGGAACATCGTGCGGCCTTAAAAAAAACCCGGTGGCAAATCCGACCATGGAGAATCCGTTTTAATTCCACGCACAGACGTATGTCGTTCGCTCTAGCTTCTCATCGATTCCGAGGTGGAAAAATCTCCCGCAATTGGCGCGAACGTTCCGCGCTCCTGTGTTGCCTCATTTTTCTCCACTGCCTCGGCCGTTATCTTTAAAAATCCGCTCGCCATGCCGAGCGCGGTTCGTCCGCTAACGCATGTGAAACACGTCCCGCTCTAAATCGGCACGCAGGATTTCGTATTTCCTCAGGGGCAGAGGGGCTCGAGGATTATTTCGTCGAGATTAGGTAACGGGACGGGGTAAATGAAAGTCGACATCAGGACCATAAGTACTCGGTGTACCGACGCCACTTCGCCTACGTGTACTGGACGCCCAAGCACTCCGGCTTGGTGCTCGTACCAACCTCTCGGCTTAAGCCGCGATATATCTCAAACAATACATCGTCGTAGATCGTTAAAGACAAATTTTACTCGGAATTTGTCAATAACCAATAACAATTCAAATAATAATAAGTTTAATAAATTCATATCTTTTTACACCTTTCGTTTGTTAGAAAAAAATGCTCAGCTTTGCGACGTCCCTCTGACCGAGATTTCCCACCATTGCAGGATGTGGATCACAGTATCAATGTATTACGATTTCCTTCCCTTCTTAAATATGTCTCGAAAGTCGATTCACGTTTGACACGCGCGCGACAACATCGACGACTTTCGCTCGCGCCTAAGCGCCCATTTTGGCCTCACAGAAGTTCGATTAATCGTCCAAATGCAGCCGGGAAAAATGTGCCGTTTAACGGCGTCCACCTTGACTGCGGGTAAACGCATTAACGACCCTTCGCTCCTAGGGGAGGGTGGGAGAAATTACGAAGTTAATTGCCAGGGTGGCGCGATCGAGGGTTGAAAACGCGAGGACGAATCTATTCGTCGGTAGCGGGGCGCCCGAAGAATGACGAGGCGCCGGTGATAATGAGGGTGCCGTGAGCGGATCCCCGAGCTTCCGCGTTAATTGCCGTCTCGTAGATCGCGATTCGGATGGCGCGGATCGCGCGCGCTGAGCTTTCGTGAACGTCAAACATCGCCGGGCCACTGGACGAGCGCATCCCGCCGCGCGAGAGGGGCTTTCGTCTGGCATTAGATGGCTATTGTCTCGACGGCACTCGTCTTCCGCGAGGACGCGAAACCTCGGACGTACTTTAAATTCGAGCGAGCGCTGCGCCGGAAAAACTCGCCGCTTTCTCGAGCCCGCCCTCGTCGGAGCCGTGGAAAAAGTAAACGTCCCTAATCTCGGACGCGTATAATTAGTTCGACGCGCGGATTTCAATTAAAGTTCGATCCCCGCAAGGATGCCGAGCGAGGACGGATCCGCGGGGTAGGGATTTGATTCGCTTTTAATTTAACTCCCGGACGCGAGGGCCTCCGTTTCGACTCTCGTCGTTTCGGCGGCCTTTGAGGAGAGCGCAGGATGGTATCGAGGCGGCGATGAGAGTGGAATTAAGAATACGAAAAAAAAAAAAAAAAACGATGCGGCCAGAGGATGAACCGCGAGGAGGGTGGAGGATGTGAAGGAACCAGAGGCGACCGTGGAGAAAGAGAGAGCGCGAGAGGGGGAGAGAGGGAGGGAGGAATGGAGGTGACTCCTACCAACCCTTCTCGATAGGCCGACACGTACCAAACCCTTTCCCCTCCGTTGACAGTTTACTCGCGGTTCGCTTGTCATCGGCAAAGATACAAAGATAATTGGTCATCGGTGTATGCCGCCGCACGGAACGGAGCGAGATGGACGAAACCAAGTACTTTGAAGAGGGCAAGCACTTTGAGCAGATTTGCTTTGGCCGTTGTTTCGGGCTTGTATTTTAGTTTAGATCAAAAGACTGACGCTACTGGCCAATTCAGCCGTATCTAAGCCACCGTCTCTCCGTCTCTCAGCGTCCGCCTCTCTCCCTCCTACGATCCGCCACCCCGTGATATATATCTCCCTCGACTATACGCCACACGGTGTAGAAGCTTGGATTTTCACGCGGAAAACCCTGATTCGTATCGCGCCCAACACCTCCTGAATTTTTTCCACGCTATATTCATATTGTAGATCCGGGGAAAGGTCGGAACGCCACGAAGTGCCGCGAAGCGACGTGAGAGCGAGTATCGCGGAAGCGACGTTTCCCCGTTTCTCGTTTACCAGTTTTCCTCCTCCTCGAATGGCCCTTAAAATTTTCTTCTTTTCAAGAATCATTTCGCGCGATTCGTGGAAAGACGGTGGAAAAGACTCGATGGGGAGAGAGCGGTGAGGTGGGGAGTGGGGTGAGGGGGAGGAGGGCGATGCTGCTGGGGATGGAGGCAGGGGAAAGTTCACGACCGAGGCTAGGACAGCATGCATGCCTGGCAGATTTGCATGTCAATGGCAAGTAATATAAATTACACGTAATTACCTCGGCGCTCAGGAGAGCGCTGAATTTTATTCCGCTCTATTTCGAGGTACCGCTATTCTAAATGTCCGACCACCGCTAGCGAATGTCGATTCGATTCGCCCGGGGGTTTCGTTCTAGCGAGCAAAAAGAATTTTGGATTTTCCATCCGTGGCTGGTGAAGCTTCGTAAAGGGTGCACGCTCGAGGAACAAGCTCGAAGATTGTATTATATTTCGACGCTTACCGGGCGGCCCTGCCTCGAGATTTTTGCTGCGCTTTATCGACATTCTTACGGCGCGGACGACAGTTCGGAACGAGCCACCGATTTTCGAGATAAATGCAGGAAATCTCTACCGAGATTCCCCGGCAGTTTGGGAGGATTTTTCATCGGGCTAAACCATCCAATTATCGCCGGTGCCTCCCAAGTTTAATAATAAACATCGAGTGCGATAACGAACCTCATTCCAGGTGCGAGGAAACTACGGCGGGCAAGGATCTTCCACCAGTAACGTATCTAGAATACGTGCCACTTCGTCGTTGTCTCCTCGCTTTACGTGTAGAGCAACGACCTTGGAAATCTATACAATCTACAAATGTTATTGCAAGTTACGCGGATGGGCGTGCGTGTACTTATTTTTATATTTTCAGGATGATTTGTCAGATTATTTCCAAAGAGATATACTTTAAATACAAAGTGCGTGGATATTGCACGATGTACCAAATAGTAGATAAACACGATGTTTATCGCTAAAATGACCAAATCCATTGGAACGATAAGTCGATACTTTCTTTAAAAAATGTCCACGGTTTTACGAGGACGCGCTTTCCAAGATTCCCCGCGATTTTACTTCGCTAATGGGGTAAACGTTAACCTAACCAGAGGAATGAGCGAAAGAAAAAGCCTCTCATATTTCCCCCGAATCTAAAATCCGCGAGACACTGAATTTCTCCCTCTCCAAGGGTCTCGGACACTTCCGCGCTCCTGATTATTAAAATATCCTTCATCGCGTTAGGTTTTCAATCTCGGCTCTCAAATTCCATTTCCGAATTACCGAAAAATTGCGCGCCATCCGGCCTTCCTTCCCTGCCACGTTCCGCCGCCCAAACCCCGTGCTCCGTTTAATTTTTCAACTTTTCCCTCGGAAGTTTCCGCCGGTCTCGGCGTCTTCGTGGGCGCCAACTTTGGCGCCCTTTTCGCTGTTTATGGTCCGGAGGCGCGCCATGAATATCGCCACGGCTACGTGCGCGAGTTCGAGCTCGCCACGGGGCGAGGAAGATAATTAGAGAAATATCGCTTAATAAAGTTCGCACGCTCGAGCACCGAAAGGGATGCTGCGCCGCACCTGCTCCTCCCCTGATCCTACCTGTTCCTATTTGCTCTCGTTTGCCTCGCAAGGGCGCGGAGGCCGGAGGGGGGGGGGGGAGGGTGCGAGAGCTGGAAACACGCACGCTGAGTACAATCGAAACTTTGCTAAGTGCCTGCCAACGGCTCGGATTAGTCGAGCCCCGGTATCTTCTCCTTGGGAAACGCCTGTAATTACGCGAAAGTTGAAATTTCTCTTACTTTGATTTCAATCTCCAGGGCGCACGGCCTCTCGTAACGCGCCGTTAAGCGAACGCCGTGGCTACGAGTCGATCCTACGCCTACCTTTGAGAGCAGCTTACCGAGCGGACCTAGAACCTCGCGGAGATTCAACCTCGAACACAATACCCAATTATGAATATAACGAGTAGTAGTGCACATGGCGGTCGAAGTGTAGCAAAACTCGTCTCAAATATAAACCGCTGGACAGAACGATAGTCGAGTGTTTCGTGAGTGAGGAACGTAGAAAAATGTTTACTCCTATGAAGGTTCAAAATTACAAGATACGAAGGCTCTCGCTTTGTAAATGCGTACCACGTATTCCGAACCGAGGTCCTGATCATCGAACCGCAGGAGGGAGACGTTCGTATCCCCGAATTCTTCAGGATTTAGAGGATCGAACCTTTGGCGGTTAGGCTGTAGGCAAGTTACCGGGTCGGTCGGCCTCGAAAATGCCCAAAGGAGCAAACAAACTTCGAACCGGTCGGGTCCCGGAGTTTCCACGCGGGTTATACGCGGCTCTGTCCATCCCGGAGGCCGATCGATCCCGGGGCCGATCGTTTTATCCTGTGAGTTTTCGTAAGGGCTGTCGCGCGACCGACGGAACAAGGGAGGGAATCCGCTCGACACTGATTTAGAAGCTATAAGTCAGCCCCGACGCGCAATTACCTCCCCTCGCCCTGGCGGAGGGCCTCTCGAGCGGCGCTTCGCCACAGGATGCCTGCCGTGATTCGACCCCACGGGCTTATAGCTTCTGAAAATGGCGAAAAAAGGCGGAAAAAGACTCCTTTCTGCTCGCCGCCCCGGGCTCCTTTGCCCCCAGGAAGGACATTTTAAATTTCGAAATTTTAAAAGCGTCTCGCGCCTCGCACCTCGGGATTAGATTCACGCGGAGTCACGTAGAGCGTCGGCCTCGCCAAGATTTTCCCTCGGCTCTCCTTCGATCGACCGTGGGACGCGTTTGTAATCGCGAAAGTCCGCGTTTTAGAAGGGCATTGAATACCCGAGTAACGCTCCGAGGTTTCGATCGTCGCTCGGGTTATTACTCCGAGTAGTCCGCGGTGTTCTTTAATCGGACAAAGCGATCGTGGAAAGTAAGGCGATCCACCTCGAGGAACTGTATCCAATCGCGAGGACCATGATGGACATCGACACCGCTCGTGTAGCTTCTCGAGTGACTTACGATACTGGCGAAGCTATCCACCGTGGAAAAGGCGACCAAGGTATCCCAGGAAAGTTCCTCGTGTTCGCTTAAGCGATCTTCAAAATCTACCAAATCTCGTCCGTCGCTTTTCCAGCCCTCCATCTACGTGTTCCATATATACATTGTCGCTATAAATACCGTCTAGAAGCGACGGAGGGTACGAAGGACGATGGAGGGTTGGTCGAAATTCGGTCGAACGAGAGGCTCGATGGGAGGGCCATCCTTGAACGCCGAACCGTGACTCGGATGCATGGCTGATACTCGCGCGCAAAGTAAAGGCTTTGACCGAGGCTCCGTATGTAAATATACTTTGCGGCCTTCTCTGCAATGATGCCAACCTATGCCACCTCCGTATAACCGGGCTTCCCTATCGATCCCCCGTACCCGTCTCGTTCCAATACAGGAGGAGAGCGGGCAGGGCCTTCGAGGATTCACGGATAGAGGCTGACCGCCTCTCCGGCGTTATCCGCCTTTTCTATCACTGGATAACGAAAATTCCTCGAGGACGCTCGCGGATGCAGATTCCATTTGGTTTACTTTCCTCCTCGGTCACGAAAATCTCGAAGCGCCTTGATGGGATTTAACCTCGAACGTTATTCACGCTCACGATCTTTATGCCCTTACTACGCGGATTTAGCGATACAGACTATCGTCGTGAATCATTCGAAGCAGTTTAATTACAGGAGACTCGAATTGGGATTGTTTTTATACGAGGATTTCTCGCGAGTATTTTTTAGTCGGGTTTATCCTCGGTTTCGAAGGCTACGACCGAGGTTTGGGCGTAGAGAGGCAAGTAGAAGATGAACGTACGCTGGTTAACGGAGGGTTTCGTTAATTCAGCCGGAAGTGCCGAACGATCACACTTCGCTCGGTAGCTCACACTTTAGCCACACTTTTTCCTTCGCATTCTCGTCTAATTGCTTTGCATACGTAGGAGGATGAGACACGCGCGGTCACGTGTCCCGTACGAGCCGTTGCTTTAAACGGCCTGCCGCAAGCTCCTCTCGTTTCGCTCTGTAAAAGGCAAAGTCGTAGACACGTACCTTTATTCTCCTTCGTAAATCGCGCCGGAGCCTCCGCTGGTATTTCTTTCCTCGTTACCGCACAAAACCCAACAATTTCACTCGTACCCTCGACTTCCTCCCCCAAAGAACGGCGGCCTCTTTCTCGAGTTACGAGGGCGAATCGTACGGCGGGATAAACGCGGATCGCGAAGCCAGGGAGGATTTTGTCGCGATACCAAAGCGCCGTAATCGCCTCGACAAATGCAGGCTGGCCGACAGATATGCGACGTAATTATTACCGATCGATCGCGGACGTCCGCGGACGGTTAACTGGGAATGACGTACGTGTCAGCGGGTCAAAGGACAGCCAGCCACTGGTCGATCTAGGCCCGACGTCGCCGACGGGCCGTCCTTTTGCAATAATACGTGACGCACAGCCGGCCCAGAAGAATCGTGCGTATCGCTGGCGTGTCGATGTAACGATGAACGAGGAACAACCGTGACGGGAGCGGCCTTCCGGATGAAACCGGATGTTCCTCGAAGTCCATTACGTGTCGGAGTTGGACGCCGCGTTGTCGATGTAACAGATCCTCGAATAACCGCGGACAAGTCCGCAAATAGGCAACGCACTTTTTTTTCCATCGCGCTGTGCCCGTTTTACGGTTTTGTTTCTCGATGATCTCGAAGGCCCAGATTCCGAATTTTATCTATTTTCCGTACGTCGCGAACGTTAAATTAGGAAACCACGGACCAATCTGTTTTCCCAGCAGTCGGGAAAATGCGGAAAAAGATATTCTCAGCTCTCCATCGCGGCGAGGTATGGAAGGACGGTCACCGAGGATATGTTGGAAATAGATTCGAGGAAGTTTGGAAAATCAAAATTCTGTCGGTAGTTTTATTAAATTTGGTAACTGGATTTAGTAGCCCCCCGAGTTCGAGAGTCAATTTTATTGCCTCAAACGTACGTCCAAGCTATACATAGATAGGCTTTGACCAGCGCACGAGAATCTCCAAGAAACTTCCTCGTAACATCGCTCGAATGAATGCCTCTTATCGTTTTTTACACGTTCCTCTCAAATTACCGCTAAATCACTCCGGTTCCCCATTCCTCGATTATTTCTACGTCGATGCGTTCTTTACAAATCAAATCACGCGCGTATAACGTACGGCATTAAGTCTCTAAAATTATCGAATAACCCTAAAAATTCCGACTATCCACATAAGGATTAAACGTTAAAAGTAATCGCGCGCTTACGAAGAATTATCCAACGGATTCTGTGAAATTTCGTTACCCACTCGCACGATTGCCCAGCGGCGGGTAATCGCGAATGGAAATCGAAGAAATCCCGGTCTAATTTCGACGCTTACGTAATCCATTTTTGTCGGGATAAATGGAAGCCGTCGGCAGGTGGAAATTTCACGTGTAGCGGAAGGAAGGAGGAAGAGGGGAAATGGGAAAAGAAGCGATGGGTCGAAGGGCGGAGGGACGAAGGAGGAAGGACGGACGAAATGTACTCATAACGTACACACGGCTCTTATACACACGGTCGCAAAACTTCATAACAATGGATCGAACTAGCGCGAATGGCCGGCAGGAAGCGCTTCCCATCTGGTTTGTGAATAGCTCATACGCTTTGAACCGGCTCGTGTGTATGCGCCGAACGAATGTAGCGAAGCGAATCGCCCTAGAACAGCGCTCCTCCGGCGCCTACTGTGTTGCCACGTAAAAGAGGGCCGATCAACCGATTCGATTATTCGTTACTCGGCCTCTCTCGTAATCGCCGCCACTCCGCCCGCTCTTCAGCCCCGGTAATCGTGGAAGAACGAATAAGTGGAAACAAAAATAGATCCTCGCCCGGCACGAAATTGAAATTCGAGCGCTGCACGGGCGGAGAAGATTTTGGAGAAACTTTGGCTTTATTCCTTTGACCAATGCCGTTGCGCGAGCACGATCGAGGACAGCTTTTATGCCGCGCTTAGGGACCTCCGTGGATGTGCGCTTGCTTTTGAAAAAGATAACGAGACTAATGGCGATCCTACGGAAGCGTTTGGGAGTACGAAAGAATGGTTTTGTTGCTCGTTGGAGAGGTCGATGATTACATCGCGCCGAGTGTAAGATATACGTAACCCCTTGGAGAAGAAGCCGAGGGACGAGAGTCGTGCGCTTCGAGCTCTCAACGCTCCCAATCTCCGATCGAAATACCCGCCTTCGAGTTTACCGACGTATGCCCCAAAGAAGTTTGGTCGCGAAGTTGCGCTTGAAACTGGGACGATCGAGAATTTTTAAGCACGAGCTCGATCGAATGAATAAAACATATCGGGAAGGGTGCCGGAAAGCGGGAGGTGGATTATATGACCTGGTAATAACGCGACGATAACGTTCAGCGCGATTTTCCATCCAGGAATATTCGTCGGTTACCGGATTAAGTAGGAGTCCGATCGCATTTCTCGATAGTTACGCTACATCCGTCTCTGCGCTCTTTGGCATCTGCCTCGTCGTCCAAAGTAAATCCCGAGAACGTTGCTACTCCTAACCGCTTCTTGCTCGAAACGATACACACCGGTTTTTTCGAGAGGTAAATTCCAAGAATGTCCAGAGGTGATGGATAAGGATTTTCCTAGGCGATACTCGTTCCGTAAACTGCATCAGCATCCAGGGGTACCGAGGATACCTCGTTCAAAGACGAAAAGAGTATCCGCGATTTGCAAACGAACGTCCAATTGTCCGGCGAGTTGGCGCGGCCGGACTCAAATTGAAGTAATTAAAATCCGGGCACGCGGGGGTCAGAAAGTTGGCCATTGTCGGTCAGGAGCGTGCGCCTTGTTAAATTTCTCGGTCGAGCGCAAGTCTCCGCGCCAAGTGGAGCGAAACAAATGGCCGATAGCCAATGACGATTTTCCGTTCTTTCCAGCTTCCCTCTCGCTCCTCCGGCTCTTCTTTCGGCCCCCCTTGCGCCTCTTCCTCCCTCCCTCCCTCCCTCCCTCCCTCCAACCCTCTCCATCGTCTTCCGCCCGCTCGACCGTGGAAAATCCCTGGCTGGGCAGACGTAAAGAGCGAGGACGACGAATGAACCACGAAGTCGCGCGGATTCTACGAGGATCCTTTTCGCCGCTTTAGCTTCAATTAACATGATCTTATAGAACGGCTCGTGGAAGCGTCGTTACTTTACGACGCGTGTAATTCGAGTTTATTGTTCGAGACGCGAGGCGCAGGAAGTCGCGTAAAACTTTGAGGAAGCTCGGGACCGCGAGTAGGGGAGCATTATGCTTTTCGATCGTACATTACGATAGGTGGATGACAGTGGAAATGGCGGTACGAGAAATTTATGTGCCCCGGGATGGAAGTCGGGGCTCGCTGAATTTACGCGAGACTCGT
The DNA here is from genome assembly GCA_038496175.1 of Ampulex compressa. Taxonomy (NCBI): domain Eukaryota; kingdom Metazoa; phylum Arthropoda; class Insecta; order Hymenoptera; family Ampulicidae; genus Ampulex; species Ampulex compressa. The sequence goes on from JBCFXI010000001.1 coordinate 130,031, forward strand.
CTCGAATTATTCCCCGGTTGCCAGGTTATAATTGAGGGGAATTATATAAACCTGGCGATGAATAGAGGTAGCTACGCGGATGGGAGAAAAATCGTAAATAAGGCAATCCACGGTTTCTTTCTCCTCTCTTCCACTCGGAGGCAAGGAGGAAGGTCGAGATTTCGCGACGCTTTTCTGTCGCGGACAGACGTCGGCCAGGCATCCGATCGGGACGATACACTTTCAATATTTCCCGATCGCCTCGTTTGCGTGATATTGCTCGCGAACTTATCGACACCTTCTCGTCCTCCTCCTTTGAATCTGACCGATCGACGGTTCAATTCGACGAGCTAATTAGCCGCGTGTTTAACGATGCTGAATGTTATCGATCCCATTCGTACGATATTTTCCGAGAATCAGGTTTTCTTGAATGTCGCTAATGACGGAGTTAATGGCGAAAGCAAATTTCAAAGACGTATCGCGATAACTTCAGGTTCGGAAGGCAAATCCATCCGCGTGCAGATTTAACGGCGTGAAAGCAAGTAGGTCGAAATGTCAGGCGGAAAATTCTTTGGAGCTATAGTGTTCATATGTGGTTATGAGGTTAGCCGATCGCCGTGCGGGAAACACAGGCTTTTGACGTCGCGTCATTGGCGCGTTGCATCGGTTACACGCACGCATTTCGATGATTTGGAGGTCGGCGTTATGCGGGAGACGCGAATATACCGCTGTTGGTCCAGCTATTTTCCTTCCAGCTCCATCGGATATGTTATGAATATCGTAAAAGTCGGCGTATTTAAATTCCATTTAGTCTTGCGCGCACAGGAATGTATATCTGGTAACGTGCTTTTACGAGTTTGCGAGGCTAACTCGTTCCCATTTAAAATCAGAGTGCGATGGAAGGAAGTTCAAGTTGTCCTACCAGGATCGTTATCCGCGACCTTCAGGCTGTGGATTTGGTCGAGATCCAATTCGAGATGCGCGGATGTTTCGTCCTCCTGTGCGTGCGGCGTATCGCCAATATCCACTGATGCGATTGTCTTCAAAGCTTCCGGCGGCGAGACCTGTAATAGGACGTAAATGGATCTCGGTACCTCCAGCTACAAGGCTGTAATACGCGCAGAGGAGGATATCGATTATTCTCCGTCGTAATCGACGGAAGGAATATTCGATTAAGAAGAGACGTCTTTAACCGACGTCTCGGTCCCCGAACGACAAGATCCTTGTCCGACTTTGGATTTCGACCATTACCATTATTCACTTTAGGATCTACGGCATTTCTACTTCAACCTCGACCTCTGCATGATCTTATATTCTAAGAGAACAGCGTAAAGTAGATACAGCAATCATGAGCCGATGGTAATTCGATTCACTTTCATAGGGCAAGAGTATTCAAGGATTTCACCCTAATTCTGTACGGATAATAGCGCATTTATCAGAAACTAGGGATAGCTTTCTAAGGCAAATCGCATTCTACAGCTCATCGAGGAGAGTGTTAATTACTTCCGGGTGCTCGCGAAGCCACCTGACGAAGCCCTTGACGCTGTCCAACTGCGTTATACCCTTCCAAACCGCCTCCATGGTCTCCAGATCCCGTGGCACGTGTTCGCACTGCAGCCAGTTCTTCCGCACCTGATTTTTCGGCGGCACGAAGGAAAGTTCCGGCGGCATGCAGGTGCCAAAGGCCCGCACCTTTGCGCGCTTTCGCTCCGCCTTGGCATCCCCGATGAGATGCTTCTTCGTCATGGCCAGCATGCTCGCGCCAGGACAGTTTCTCGTTAGAGCCACTTCCGTCGGCACCATCGGCATCTCGTTGATCGATATCTGGCGACGGGAGGATCGTGAAAGCAGAATTATGAGCCAGATTACGCGAGAGTCTTGAATCGGGATCCGTGGAATCGATGCTAAGCCGTTATAATCGTGGAATTAGTTTTCAACCTCCATGGCTCTGCAGGCTTCTGCCGTAAAGTCGATCTCGAACATGTCCCTGAGTACCTCCTCGTCGATCACCTTGTCCGTACCGCCCAGATCCTTCAGCCACCGACAGAACTCGCGACATATCTTCTCCGTGATGTTCCTGGCTCTCATGTTGAGCGTGGCCTCCGGATCGTAGCCTTTGAGGTCCTCCGCCGTCAAAGGCCTCCAGGTGACGACCTGATTTGCGAGGGAAAAGTGTATCGGAGAAACGCGATACCGGCGTATCCGGTAACCGAGTGCCGCACTGTCGAGGCGGTCTTACCTTTCGCCTTGGTTTTTTTAAGAAAAGAGCGTAAGGATTCAGGCGAGGACGACCGATACCCTCTTCATCCTCGCTCGACGCCACGTCCCTCGGCGACGGTGGATGCACCTTGGCAATTACGAAAATGCCTTAAAGGACGTCCTCTTAAGGACGCCCGAAGTTTGTACTTTGGAAATGAAGGCTCGGCCATGAATGGGAATAGGTTTTGCGGGTGGAATTCTTGGTAGGGTCAGGACGTACCATCAAATCGAAGGATAGCTCCTCGCTCGAACGCTTCCTGCTCACGCGATGTCGCTTCAGGTCGATGCTGTCGACGAAGCTCGGCCTCCTAGGATACCATTTGGGCATTCCCAAAAGCGGGGCCACGAGGTTGTAGGAATCGAGGGGAAGGATTCGCCTGAGTTGGCGGGAATTGCAGAGGGGCGGCTGTTTGGAGGAGAAAACGCGATCAGAGGGGAATTTTTCCGGGCGCAAATAGGGTCTCGAGTCTACCAAAAGCCTCGTTAACCTCGTGGCTATTTTGCTACGCCTCGAGGAATTTAAATCCGCGTTGCCCTTCGAGAGCCGCGCGACGAACTCTTCGCAGAGGGCCTCGAGCATCTGCGTCGACGGTGCGTCCCGCTCTACGAAACTTTCCAGAGTGGCCGTAATCTCATCCGCGGATACAAGCGGAAAATCCGCGAATTTCGGGAAAGGCTCGGTCCGCACGAGATCCGAAATCTCGGCGGTGGGACGAAGTTTTTGCGAGTCGAGCAAAGAGCTCGATTCGCTCGTTAAATCCCTCGTCGTGAAGCTCGAGAAGCTGAGGCCCTTCCTGAGGACGGCCTGCTCCTTTTTCGAGTCCGACTTCGAGATCACGAGGGCCAGCTTGTCCAGGACGGATCGCGCCTTTGTCAATCCTCTGCTGGACGGGACGTTCTTTCCTTCCTCCTTCTTGCCCTCCTTATTTTCCTCCGGGACCTCGACCCTCGACACCGGCGATTTCTCCACGATAATCTCGGAGGGTTTCGCCGACTTTCGCGCTTCCCCAGGTCGGCGCCCCGCATCCTCCTGATCGTCATCGTAATAATCGTCGATCGACGTTGCTTTCTTCATCGACCTGGCCTCGTTGGCAGCGATGCGGGATTGGATGCTGGTCGGTTTCCTGAGGCGCAATGCTCTCAAGGGTTCCAGGCTGGGTTTAAGAATCGTAGGCATGTGACAAGGCGCGATGCGCTTCGTCCTCGAGGCGTCGTCGTTCAGCGTGAATATGGGTGAATCATCGTCCTCCGAGCTTTGCGCGTCGAGAGACGAGCAGATCTTCGGCTTGTCGACGGACAAGGAGGTGGAAGTTGTTCGAAGATTTGCTGGAATCTTGGAGGAAGAATCGAGAGCCGTAATACGCTCCTTTTCCAGCTGGATCCTCGAGGATGGACCGGCGGAGCATTTTTGGTCGACGACTTTTACGAGCTTCACCGTTTTCTGACGCGTTACTGACTGAGAAGTATGAGCTGCTGTATTCTTTAAATCTGTAGATATTGCCTCGTCTTCTCGCAAAAAGTTGTCCACGATTTTTGCCTCGACGTTCCTCGATGGCTTTTTAGGTTCGATAGAAGGGTCTAAAGTGGAAGCGTCGCTGGAACTGCTCTCCAAATATGGCGCTGCTTCGTCCTTCATGCTCTCCAGGAATATAGTATTTTGCAGTATCGTTCTTGGAACTGGAGCGCTGGTCTGTTTTAATGTTTTCGCGAACGAGCTGTACATGCACGACAAACACCTGTCACGCACTTTTCTGGGGTAGCTCAGCTTTGGTATATTGGCTAAGAAACTGGCGGAAGAGTCATTTCGGGACTTGGGATCCGCGAACTTAGGGCTCGTTCCCGAGGTCGAACGGGAGGTAGTAAATATTGTTCGCGACTCCGTGTACTTTGGCTCCAAGTCCTTTAAGTCTACATTTTTATCTCGCGACCTCTTAAGCTTCTCTTGTATCTCTCGTAAACACAGAGCCTCCAATTTGTCCTCTACACGAGTCTGTGCTCGAGGAGATGGGCTCTCGTCGATGTCGTCCCCGGAGAGATCGTCCACCGATTGTCGAGACGACTCTTCCGATTTTTCTTTGATTATTCCGGGCTCGAAGCACAATTTTTTATTGGCCGTGAGGAACTTCAAAGCTCTGTACGCGCAGCGAATCGAGTACCTCGGAGAACGGCGCGTTCTGGGCTTTTCTTCGATTTCCTTCCGTGTTTGATTATCTCTCGATAAAGTTGACTTTTCCGCATCGATACATTGATCGCTTAGAGGCATTTCAGAGTCGTGGGATGCTGTTTTTTCGAGGCTCGTTTGCTTCGGTGTTAATTGTATCACGGGCGTGGTTGGCAATTTTGCCAATTCCGATTCTGGACTCTTTTCGTCGATTATATCATTTATTTTATACGCTTCCAATGCATTTGGATCATCCGAAGCGGCTCGATTTTCATTCGTATTGCCGCTTGTAATTCTGGCGAAACTGGGCTCCAGGCTGGCGGCTTTTAATTTCGGAATTTGCGTCGCTTTAACCGTTTCGTCTTGACGATCCGCGTCGTTCGGTTTCTCGCGTTTTTTTACGCTCGCAGATGCCAATGAATATCCCGCATTTCCCACGGGACTCGGTGTTCCTGCCTTGGAAGCACTCTTCGAATCCTGTTCGGAAATCAATAATTTGGGTGTTCTTATTTTTCCGTCCTTTGCGCGCCCCGACGAGAAATACGTACGTTCCGAGTTTTCGGAGCTTCGAAATTTGTCGCGTCTCGTCGGCTCACGAGGTACATCCATTAAGTATCTTTCGATGTCATCGTCGAAAATCCTAATCGAAGGCTCATTTTTGTGAAACGGACACGTGCTTCTGCGGTGGATCTTTCGCGTGGAAATTTTATCCAAGGACTGCCCATTGCTTCTCCTCGAAGCCGTTTCTCCCTTAATCAATCTTGGTGTGTTTAGCGTATTACCATGATTTATCGTGCGACTCTCAAGCGGAAAGTTCGTCGAATTCAAATTCGCAAGAAAATCAGTAGAACCTTTCGGGACTACAGAACGTTCTTTTCGAATCGCGGGCTTCGTAGGAAATTTAATTCCAGCCGCGCGACTTTGAGATTTCGATGAAGGAATTTTATGCACGGATACCGCACGAGGTTTGTACTTATCTACTCGGAGCTCGGTAGAAAAAGAGTAACGCGACGCGGTTTCAGCGCTCAGGACCTTAGGAGCGGCGGGATAATCTATAGTTAAAGGAGGATAGGATACCTTCGAAGGCGGATTCCTTACTTTCATTAATTTCTTCTCGGCCTCTTCGAGGAACTTCTCCCAGTACTCTTTCGACTTTGGAAACGGGTATTCCCACCTGCAACATAGTCGTCCATTACGCGCTAATTGTCAGGCAAATACGCAAAGCGATTTCTGATCGAAGTGGAAATAGATTGATAATGGAGGAAATTATAATTTCGGGGATAAAGCGATTTCACGCACTTTGACGTGCCGATGAACCTCAGCCGGTCGGTGGGATACACGCGGCCCCTCCGCTTCCACCTCGACGAATCGCACATTTTGCAACAATTTCGTACTTCGATTCACGTTTCTACAACGGATTTACAAAATTTATGCATTATGCATGGCGTGGCCCTGTTCGTTCGGCCCGGTCTAACGGCCGTCATTGCGACCACTGCTGAACATTGCTCGGCAGCCCAAATTCGACTATCGATCAAACAAGCCCCGAATACGCAGGAATGGCATTTTCCCGGGAGACTTATCCTCCAGTGGTATGCCACGAGATTTCCCCGATTGGGAGAAGATGGCGGCATTCGTCGAGAATTTTCCCGCGTCTCTAACTCGTGTCGAAGCTCTCTGCCCGCGTTAATCGTTCGCCGTAAATGTAGATTTAGCGGAAAGTATTACGCGTAAAATTCGACCGCTGCTCGATCTCGTACTTTTTCCATTAGGATTAAAATATTTTATTGGATTCAATAGGAAGACTATTGATAGATTATAGGATAGATGCGGGTGTAGATGTTTTAAGATTGCGGGAATAATCAAAGTGTCTTTAGTAAAGAATAATCATCGTGGCTCGAATATCTCTGGAGGGTAATATAAAAGATCTCGAGGACGTTGAGGAAGGTATTGATCTTCGGGAAGTTTCAGAAACTGTTTTACCGCCTGAATTTGGGCGCAAAGCTACATCCGCTGTAGATAAACACAGCGCGCTTTTTTGACACTAAACCACCCCTGTCGCGAGACACTTACCCCTGGGAGCAAGGTCGTTGTATACTCTGGCATATTCCGCCATCTAACGGCGCATAACAACGATCAGGCTGGCGCTTTCGAAAGGGTTTCGAGTTCGTCCCGTCGAGGACCAGATTGGGCCGTTATCCCTAAATTCTCTCCACAGTATCGACGGCACACGTTAATTCGTGCACGACGATCAAGCAATAATTCCCTACCAAGGAATATATCGTAAAAAAAATAACGAACCCTCCATACAAGGACGAAGGACAAAATACGAAAGCCTCGATTATTATACACCACAAAGAGGGCCCACGTATTCCTCTTAAGACTTTCGAAAATTTTCAAAACCCAATCAATCCGCTCTAAACTCCAATCTTGTGTACCCAAATCGTAGTCTCCATTCCCTACTTTTTCTCAATATCATTCCAACGTCTGCTATCGCGAAACAGGTTAATCCCAATGTTCGCGGAGCAACCGCGACGAGATTCCCCGGTGTCGCGGCGCTTCCGCCTCGAAAATCGTCACCGCGCGTCAAATATAGTTCGACGCTTCGACCGAAGCGCGGCCCCCCGCGCTTCTCGGCGCGTCAGCTCCGCTCCAAAGTTTGCGCCGCGGCCCGAAATTTTGGCGGCGTGCCCATCGTGGTTTACTGCGTGCGCCCCGGGCAAATATGCGGGCCGCAGTCGACGATAAGCCACGTACGTAACCGTGTACAGAAGGTAGGGACCATCTCGCGGGCCACGGTTCGCCGGCTTGACGGGAATCCTCCTAGTCACCGTCTTGCTTCCGTTGGCCCAGCTGCCGCCTCTTCTCGCCCGACCGCTCGCCAACGAAAGCGCCGTCGGGAGGATAATCATCCGAGAAGGCCGTGCATTAAAATCCCTCCCTTCTGGGCGACGCTCAAACGCGGCAGGAATGCGATATCCGGCCGGATCCTGGATTTCTGTCGTTCACTCCGATGCCCTCGCAGTGCTTTGCCGCTCTCGAAACTTTCGCGGATTAACGATCGAGCGATACGAGGTGCTTGCAGTTTGAGATATGTAAGAGCGAGATAAGAATCTCTTTGGGAGCCGACCAACCCAAATTGTATCATGGGCAGTACTGAGGGCGAATGAATTTTTGAGAATACGATTGCAGTTTTGATCGAGTCGATTCGCGCGATGTTTGTACAGCTGGATGGAACGTATAATTCTATATTCTAGGATTCAGAATCGTTAAAGTGCTTTATGTATTTATATATTGATCTCTATATTATATCATACCTGTGTATTTAAAAATAATTGATATATAAATAACGTGTTTTAGTACCATTTTTCTTTTAATTTTAGCTATTAGAAATTAGCCAAGCTAAAAAATAAGCTAAGCGTTCCGTTCAAAAGTCCAGCTACGCGTTCCATTGCGGACAAAATTTGGGAAAGCCTGATTTATCCGCTGCAGCCTCCTAGCGTGGCTACCATCGACCTGCTCGTGGATCAATCTTCGACGGCCGTCGGTACGTCCGCCGATTTTCGTGCGGCGTCAGCGGCGAAGATCGATATTTCCCGAATTCTCATCCGTGGTATCCCCGGGTCTTTGATCCGAGCCGCGCTCTGCGGGAGTACATTGGGATACGTGTTGGAATGAGTAATTCGTGGTTCGGTGGAGTTTGACAGTTCGCTAAAAAGCTCTCTGTGCCCGCAGGAGGTGGTTGACAGTCAGGAGAATGCGTAGGGCCGTGTGTGCGCAGCAGCCAGTGTGGATGTGGACGTGGGTGTGGGTGTGCCTTCTGTACCGGATCCGGCACGCTAATGCTGTGCTCACACCGAGGGCGCCGCAGACCGCAGGCGGCGCATTATCGCGAGCGAAGACCGCACGCGGCCCTGTCGTGCTCCATCGGACGTTACACCTTCGCTTTGCACCTTTGCGATTTTTCCCCCTCGAATTTCCTATCCGCCAGATATCCGCGCCTACGACTCTTGGATCTCACGCTCTAGCTACGTTTTTTTTTTTATTTTAGGGTAGAATCGATGCATTCACTCGACTCGGATTTGACGACCTAAAACGAGTTTCGATCCATCGATCGTACGGGAATATGTAGGTTTATTTATTCTATTATTGTTTAGTCAACGCAAATACCGATGGCAATATAATCCCCAATATCGGGGAATAATATTTAATTGAAGGATAAATGAAACGAAAGACAAACGAACGTTATGAATCAAACGAATCGTGCTTCGTCAAAAACACGCATTTCATATACCATTAATACCTTTGAGGAATGAATATATTTGAAAAATTGGCATCCGCACGTTTCCGGTGCTCGATGAAAAAACCCCCAAACGTCCCCGGGATTGCTTTCCTGGATATACCTCCAGGGCCCGTTAATAGTTTAATTGTCAGCGGAGATCTTGTTGCCGTTGTCTGTACCCGGCATGGGGTTGTAGCCGGGATCCTGTGAGAATGCCGCTTAAGCCGTACACGCGCGTATGTCGCACATAAGCGCGTGTATTAGCGGACCTGCATGCGTGTCCGTAGATGTTCGCGCCTGGTCCAAACACAGCCGGGGTCCCGGGAATATTTGAGTAGCGAATGTCTAAGCAGCATCGGGTATCAGGGTGCCTGTTATGTTATTCTGACAGGAAGCGCCGACGTACCTGAAGTTACACGGGGCACCGATGACGAGGATAACGCGGCGCGGAAAGTGGAATCGAAGCTGGCCACTTCGCTCAATTCACATCGAAGCCGAGATTTTATAATTACGCCCTTGAAAACTGGAAATCGTAGATATAGGAGTTTTTCCCTCGGGAAACTGGTCTCCGATGATTTACGAATAAGTGGAAAAATTGCGCTCGATTTGCATCCACGTCTCTCCATTCCAGTGTCCTCTATGGGGATAGGAGACCAGGAAAAACGTGCAGACCCCGATTAATGATTCACGAAATAATTCCCAGGACACTGCTTTCCCGCGGGTCTGAGTTTAGGAGATAAGCCAACTTATTGCGGGACATGAACTTATTTTGGTATTCAGCGAAACTTTCGAGACGGAGGCGGGGGGATCGTCAACGGAACGAGGAACACGTGTCGTGGCTAATGTAGGGCAAGCGTCGACGGGCCACCGTTTTCTTCGAATTCCATTTGTTCGCACTCCCGGCGTGCAACGTGGATGCGCGTAGTTTGGCTCGGTTAAGCGGGGAATTATTTATGCTCCGCGGAAAGGGAGTTTGTTCCGGTTAAAAAGCTTGGCTGCTTATCGTTACAGAAAAAACTTTTCCCCCGGTAAAATTCGGCCGGAGTAATTGGTTCGAATAAAACAGCCCGCGGCAGGAGGCGGCAAGGGTTTGGTATGCGAGATTACTGCGGGCTCCCCGTTAACGTGCGCCTCTGAAACAAGGTGAGGGCCTCCCTCCTGGGGAGCTTTAATTTAACTGCTGCATACGTCAGACATATTAAAGATACTAACTCTCGGAGCCGCGCGGCCTCGCCGCTGTTAACCGGCCCTTCTCGAAGCTGGCTTTTCCAGCACCTTATGAAACTTTACGCCTCTCCTCCTCGCTAATTTACCCTCCCGTCGATGACCACCCGGTCGACTTGAAAACAACCGCTAAACAGTCACCCTTCCTATTACCCTTTTTCGATCAACGCGAATTATTTCCGTCGCTTTACATCGACGAACCCGAGGCGTCTCGCGAGCGTTTAATTACATAATCTAGGGGAATAGAGTGTTTGTGCGCCGAGATTAAAAATCCTGAAACGCTTTGTCCGGTATTTTTGTCTTCCTTTTTTTGCAGTCGTTCAGCCCTCCCTGCGGGATTTACCGCGTATTACGTTACTGCACTGCACCTCGATTCGCGCGATATTTGTGTCGGTCGAGCGTCGAGGTTGAAAAAGAATGTTTAAACGCACGGAACTAATGGTTATTCTCGGCACATCCGGTAATTAGAACTTTTCCCTGCTAATGCTAAACCGATTGGGATACGCGGTCTGGGTACACCGCCTCGCGCAGTCTGGCAGAATGTATTTGGGAAGCAGTCGGGCCACGGGGAAACGAGATTAGGAAGGTAACTTTGTTTGCCACGGCCAATCAGCGGGGCCAAGAATTTCAACTCCGTTGAAGTAGATTCTTCTTGGATTAAGGCGACTCCGGTTACGCGCCTCGTTGGGTTTGATCGAAATAATTCGATCGAGCTACGTTCATTGTCACGCCTCGACCTTACGTCTTATTTCCTCCTCGGTTATTTCGCAAGTCCTCCCGCACTCGAAGGTACGTGTCTTTGCACAGCGCGCTAACGCATTCATCGGTCCACTCGGTTAGTTTGTCTCCGACTATCTCTCGAAGCGCATCGATCTTTAACTCGCACTCGTCTTACACCTGGTCCTGTATACATGTTTAATTACATTGTCATTAAAACGTAATACATGTAAGGGTTGAATATTTTAAGTAGCCCAATACAAGCCGAAGTTTCATCCGTTCGCTCTGCATATTTTATTTGCCATACGTTTACTGCAAATTTCATGGATCAGCGTCCATATTAGACGGTATCTTTTCAGGATACGAAGCCAGGGCTTAAACGAGGATCCCCGTGGAGTGGATTAAATAGGAAATTGCTGAACAAAAACGATCGTTGTAACTGACGGTGAAGGAGATTAGCATGTCGGTTGTGCTCGATCGTCGATCGCCTTTGTCTTCGTTCCCGCATTTTCCGGTCTGGAAGAGACGCGACGATGGACTCGCCTTATTCCCCCAGCAGGACAGAGAGGCGCCGAGACACCGGACGTCTTACGCGGATCGCGAGAACCACGGGTTGGCATGCTTGCAAGTGGAACAGACAGGGTCGAGAGGGGGAAGGGGTAAGTTTGGACGGAGGACACGGGGTAAGGGGGTGGTAGAATCAGAGGAGAATGGACCACCCCCTGTTATCAGCTTGGAGCCAGCCGCCTTCCCAAGCCGACAAATTACTACATCCCCACCAGCGCCATTCCGCTACCAAATCAAGCCGCCGCCGTGTGCCTCTGTCTCTCCGAATCCTCTCCTCCCCGTCGAGAGATCCACTTTCTGACGTTTTGACCCTTCGACGGTGTCCAGGGCTTGCCAATGACAAACAGTCGTGGTTTGTTCGGAACCTCCTCTTCGGAAGCGAAGATCGCGCTCCGAGGAAACCTGGCCACGCAGCGGGAATCGCCATCCTTTCCACTGGAAAACCACTGGTTATTTAATATCTAAGTATCTATTTTTTTTTAACTCATTTCCGCCACCGTCTGCTAAGGTTACTTGGCGCAGAACCTACTGTTTAAGGTGGGTTCCGAACTACCGAGTATTTTGTTTGTAATTATTAGGTTGTATACTATTTATTATATGCTTATCAGGATATTTAAGATTCATGTATTTAAGAAAATGATTTTTAATCGATCATTAGCGAGGCATCATCGATTTCGCTGATGTTCAAAATGTCTTAGTGGATCTCGTAATTGTAGAGGCGCGTTTTGATACTCCTCGGTTGTCTCGTCTAATTTTTTACCCCTCCTTCTTTTTTAATTTACAGTCCAGTGGTGGTAATTAGGATACGGAAGGTCAAGAGTAACCAAGTGTGTGATGCGAGAGGAGGGGGACGCATCAAGGGGTTAACGTATACGCGATCTCGGGATTATCCGGATGTCGCTAAAGAAAAGATCCTCGGCGGATAATCTGTCCGAGGGACAAGACAAAAACTGCTTTCCCGTAACAATACCGCAGCTGTAGCTCCCCGTCTCCCTTTCCTTCCGTCGGGATTATCGCGGCCGGCTGAGCCGCCGGTGTTATCCGTCGCCGCTGTGCAATTTCTCCAGGAGCCGCCCTCCCTGGAATTTTTCAACCGATATGGTACTGTTAATAAACCCACACAATTTCTCTGGCACGCCACGGAGACGCGGATAAGGTGCCGGGACGTCGAAACGTATGGCCGCTGATTTATAGAGGGAATCATTTCGCGAGGGCAATTCCACGAGGCGAGGATTATCAGCCCGCATCAGTCCTTAAGATTGATACCATCGCGGATGAAGCAAGGGCTCTTGTCGTAAACGTTTATGGTTATTGGCCCTGTTTTTGGTTAACCCGGTTACAAGGTACGAGTGCATCGAACGTGTTCCTCGATTTCAGCGCGAGTCCTTCTTCCGATGGAAGATTAATAGCGCTGTGTTACGATGTTTGTTTTGGCGTAACAGCGTCAGGTCGTTTGCCGGCTGGTATGGAATCGACAAGGTGATGAGTTGCCGGTTACGGCAGCGAGAGAGAGAGAGAGAGAGAGAGAGAGAGAGGGAGAGAGAGCGAGAGAGGGGGGAAATGTCAGGACGATGGAGAAGGAAGCGAGACGCGTTTCCCTTTTAAGACTGGCCAGGAACTTATCGATAAAGCTAAGTGGATGCTACCTCAAACAGTCCAAGAGCTCGACATTATTCTACGCGCTGTACCTAGAAATGAGGAAGGGATTTTGTCGGGACGTGGACAAATCGGTGCTCGGATTTCCGTGCGATAAACGTATCGGGACGTTTCCCATCGGAGCCCCTCGAACGAGAGGGAGTAATGAAAATTTCCCGATCGCCAACCAATGTTTCTCCAGTCTTATCCTCCCTCTATGTATTCTCCCCTTATTATGCGCCCGGATAATGGCCAGCCGGTGTGCGGGACAACGAAAATTTGAATTCGGTGATTAAAGGGCGACAAACATTTGTCCCGCTATCTCGCCGCCTCGTTCCGCGATTTTGCTCCCCTTTTCGTACGATGCGCGTGCCTAGCTGGTACGAGAGAGCAGGAAGGGATGAGGTCAAGGAAAAATGCGCGATCGAAAATGAAATCGACCGACGAATCGTTCGCGAGGGAAACGTCTGGATGCGGTTTGGGACGCTTTCCTGCGGAAGGATCGCGGAGGAATACTTAGGCGTACCTCTACGCCCTATTCTTGGCCGATATCGTTGCGAATCGGTTTCCGAGGTAATGGGCGCAAGAAGGTGGATGCGGAAAGGGAGGATCGATCCGCGCCCAGGACGGACGTGAGCACTGGGAAAAGGATGGAACAGGAGGAATAGGAAACTTGATGAAATATTGGAGAGCGGCTTACGTGGGACAATATTCCGTTGTAAACCGTTCCTTTTTCGCGCCAATAGATATCGACATAGCTCGCTGCCACGCGTACCCCTTTCCTCCGTCGTCCCTCCTTTGCTCCTCCTCCACGACCCGCGCCCTTCCCTCCTCCCCAACCTGAAAGTATCGCAGTATCGCTGCGATGGGGAATTTTACAGTCCCTTTAATGGTAAGACGGATTTATGGTACACGAGATATTTCAGGTTTTACGCACCAACTTTGTTGCGCCGCGGCGTTTCTCTCTGGCTCCACTCCCCTCTCGTTGTCATCGTGACCGATCGAAGTTCCGTATTAACTCCGGACGCGATAATCGCCCGGGCGCGATCAACATCAAACGCGCATTCGATGGTCCGTCCTGACCGAGCGATTTCGCAATTTTCTTCCTCGACCAAGACGGATCGAACCGTCTCAAGTACAGGAGCGGCGATTTTCCTTCGATTTCTAATAAACGACCAGCCCCTTTCCTGCGCGGCCGTTCATCTGGGACGATTCTTTTCCCGCAATTAAATCGCAGAGAAAAATCTGAGGCGAGACAAAAGGCGCTCGACGATCGTTCCTGCCTCGGTCCTTCTCTCCTCTCCAGCGATCCCACGGCCCGGAGGAGCGTCTCGATGATGGAGGACCACTTCGAACGAGGAAGAATGTCTCTGCCGCACTTGTATTTACATGCCGGTTCAGCAGAGTACCGGCTCTGGAGGCTTCGAGGCACCCATCGACCGATCGAATGCCGTCCACGGCCTCGAGTATATCCTCGATTGCGGGTTATAAGAAAAAAGCGTCCACGATGGCGGGGGGTTCGTTATATCGGGAGCGAGCAGGACCGCGAGGAGGACGAGGGTAAGCGAAATTTCCACGAGGGCCTTCATTAGTTCGCCGTACGTCCCCGTCGGAAATATTCGCACTTGCATATTTACGAGGGGCCGACTTTTCGCCGTCGAATCGAGGGGTTAAAAATGCGGCAATATCGGGCTCCGCTCGGATCCTCGTCGAGGGCGATTAAACCGGAGATTCACGGGGACAAAATGCCCCTTCTTCTGGAGGGGCCGCGTTATGCCGGGTGTCATACTCGTCGCGTCCAATTTACCATCGGGATCTTCGAGCATTCGGAATTACCGCGCACCTTTATCGGGACTCGAGGGTCCCCCTTCGTGAAATCCAGGAGAGGCGGCAGCTATGAACCAAGTTTCAGCCCTGCCGGGAGTCCGTTACCCGTCCGGTGGCACGACACCTGAATTCCTACGCATCACCGCGAGGAAAGTGGGAAAGAAATAACGCACGACCCTCCGTCGGCGTGACGTTTATTAGACATTAAGTAGTAATACCCGCGAATGAGCCGGGCGGGACTAGCCGGGTAATAAGGGCGGGCTAGGAGAGCCGTCATACTAATTGTAGTAATTCCGGCATCCACTTTGGATATTTAATTAAGTTTCCGCTGACAAGCATCTACTTAGTGGGGAGAGCCAGGGCGGTTCTTACATAGTGCCGCGCTTAGTGCTCCGTGCCGCCATCAAGCCCCTGCTTAGCTACTGCGTAACCTACCGACCTGCTTAACTGCCGCCTCGAAACCTGCACGGTTCACTAATTATTTACTATAGCCGCACTGGTTCACCTTTATCTGCCCCGGGGAAAAAGGTGGATTAAGCGGAGTTTATCGCTTGGTTTATGGAACTTCGAGTTCTTCCGACGGCGGTCCGGTACGTAAGTATCTAACGAGCGTGGAGCAAGAAGGGGAGGAATGTCCGTTGGGGGGAATGAGAAAAAGAGCGACACCGCGTGGTACGATGAGGGAAGACAGGGTGGAAAATTGCTTGGAAAGAATTATGCTTAACGAGTAACGCAACGATATGCTCGCGATATACGAAGAGGAAATCGGTTTATCGATGGCGCGAAGGAACTCGCTCGCCCGATGAAAATACCCATAATTGAAGATAAAACAACGCAATTTTCGCATTATTGGATAAATTACAACGTAGGATCGCTCGAGTAAAAATCAGCGTACATCGTGAAATTTGTACGGACCTTTTAACTTAACGATACGATGTAGGTTTAATACCCGTGCACTGTGCAAACCTGCATTCCCGATTCAGACCCCGACGATAATACCTTCATATTGCTTCTGGAATTTTCGCTATAGAATTGCTCTAATGTGTGCGGAGCAAACAGCCAAACCAATCGCCATTTCACTTTTAATTTAATAACGCGGCACGTTTTTATCCCCGTGTCTACGAACATACGAGATTATTTTCGATTTTATCGGATATACGCGGAGGATTTGATTTTTCAAATCCGTTAAAAGTGTCGAGATTGTTTTTTTTTGTTTTATTTCGAGGAACCTAAATCCGGTCGTCGTCCCACGATCCGTTTTAATTGTGGTTTATGGACGAGGGATGGAGTAGATTCGGTATGCGGAAACGTGGCCAACGCCTAAATATCAGGGCAGCCGATCCTTCTTTCCGCCGGCCAAGACGGTATTCCTTCTATTATCTATTGTCCGGGCCAAGATTTTAGTGGGGCAGTATATAAGAGCAGCCAGACACGAATGCGGTCTCCCATTCGATTCCGTAAAGTATGAAGCTATCAAGCCCAATGGTCCGAAAAGGCCGGCGCAATTACCAATAACTCTTTGACATGCTCCGTCTACGTTTCTTCCTCCACTCGAAACATTTCGTTGGGCCACGGGCCGACGTGCGAGATTTTTCGAAATTACCTCGCCCCCCTTCGCGAAGGGTCCATCCCTCCTTTTTCAGGAGGAGACCCTTCCGTATCCGTTGTTAAACGAAGAGAGCAACGTCCTCGACCGCGGGATCTCGTAGCTAAAGAATTCTCGCAGCTGAACGTCCTATTTCGAGGAAGCGCCATTTCATGCATCGCTTGTCGGTCTGGGGAATCACCGTTTCCGGGGGAAGAGGTATATACGTTTGTAGAGGAACGTGTGGTATTGTATTAATATAACGTATGTAGAAGTAGGATATATATATCTTTGGGGAGCGTGCATGTTACAGAGTCAGGCATACGTGTTTTTCCAAATCGTTGGAGCCTCCGATGTGGATCGAGGTCAACGAATATGACACGATCCATATTGATATAAGATAATGTGAGTTTCGATATAAGTGAATATAAGTTTTTAATAAAATATCACAGACGCGAGTGTGTCATAAGTATGCGACATCTAAATCCAGGTCCACCTCGTGATCAAGCTACACACTGACTTCGGTCGAATTTATTTCTAGGATAAGATCCTTAAATTCCAACGAAACCTTTTCTTTTCTTAGGATTTCCTCGCGAAATAATCGCACGGTTCTTCGAATATGGAGGATCCTCGGTTCGACCGGCGATCGGTCGACGCAGACGGTGGGCGGGCGGACTCTCCTTCCGCTCGGATGAATTTCTCCACTTAAGTAATCCCCGCTCGCGGATTCCGAATGGAAACAGCGCGAGCGCGTGGATAAGAGGGATAAGGATCCTCCGAGGGCTCCTCCCGCCTCTCCTTCGAGGGTCCTTTGGCTGCTCGCAAGCCGAAAGTCCGGGATTCAGCGCGGACGGCGGTTCTGGTTAGCGGCTTGGCATCGGTACGCCATTGTTTACCGAATATCGAAATTCTATCGGGCGCCGATGGAGCCGTGCGCCATAACTTCTTCCTTCCCTCCGTAACTCGGCGTTGCATCGCACAAAGCGCGGATAATTCGAGGATGGGGCTGGAAAAAAAGGGTGGGGGGGGGGGGAGGAGGAGGAATCGATAAGAGGGAGATAGCATCGTCGAGGCACAAAAGAAAACTAGTTTCTAGCCTCGCGGCACCCGCAAAGCGCCCGGGCAGTTCTTTCAGCCGAGCCGGGCTCTTTCGCCTCCGACAATGGACAAATTACGGCGGCGTTCTCGCGGTGTCCCTCTGTCCACTCCGTGAATACGCGCGTGTGCTTTGGCGCACTGGAAGGGGAGGAGGAGGGGCGGCCAGCCTCGCCGGAATGGAAATTCTTCGATGCTTCTGCCCGGGTGCGCGACTCCTAATGGAAACCGCCGTTCCACGGGGCACCGTCGAAACATCGCATCCCTCGCACGGGTATCGATACTCTCGATACGCCCGGCCGTGGAAGGAGGGTGGATGGGGCGATTGGAACAGGATGAAAGAACGGAGGAAGAAAATGCTCGTGTTATAAAGGAAGGGAATTCGGGAAAAATGAAATTTTACCCTGCCTGCCCTAATATTCGGTGTTCTTCTCAATATTGTTCTTTGCAAAAAGTATTTTGGCGGAGGTGGAAATAAAGGGGCGATCGAGAGTCGCTGCTAGTAACGCGATCCCGCGGCGAGGATCATTCCTCGTGCTCGTTTGAGTCTCCATTAGCGAATACGAGATTCGCGAATGAGCATGGAGAAGGAGGAATCCGTCGGAGCCTTTGGATTTTACCACGTAACCTGTATCCCGTAATCCGGCCGCCGCGCGGCTCGCCTTATAACGGAACGTCCTACGCTACGCAACCGTGGAGGTCGCTGCTCAAAGCAAAGTAGACAATCAGCCTTGCGAGAACTCGGTCTTTGTGCGCCAGGAAGCATTATGGGCGATGCAATTATTCGATATCGTCCAATATGCCCCTGCTGTGCCGCACGAATTAGAGACGGAGCGGCGGAAGTTTACGACTCACAAAGGACATTGGCGGAGCCATCCGCGAAGGATGAACCGGGAGTTGGTCGAACCTGCAAATTTTCCCTTCTCCCAGCTTCCCCCCGCTCCCTCGACGTCCCATTCGATTATCACCGTTGTATATTCCATTTGTAACCCTCCCTCCTCCCCCTCGATCCCCATTCCCCCGCGTACCGCTGTGGGCTAATGCACGTATCCTCCTCCGCTATAATGGGAACATCGATCAGACAGCGAAAAAAGTCAAGGCGCGAAGATAAATCCGGCGCCGTCGCGATCTGTACCTCCCAGTGACACCTCTCGACTTCCGTAATCGGGGTCAGGCGGATGATCGATGGGATTGTACAGGTGAGGCTGCCGGGTAAGAATCCCAGGGAAATTTCTCGGCCGTTGGCTCGTCACTTTCGTTCCATCGATCCGCCATATCCGATGCGACGAAAAGAGGCGCGCCCCGTACTTTCTGTCCGCCGCAAGGAGAATCTTAGAATCGGCATTGTCGCGTATTTATTATTCAAGTCCGAAGCGGATATATTCGAAGAACGGGAATTGGAATTTCAATATTCAGAAGGCGGGGCACTGTAACTCGCGCGACTATGGCGCGAAAGCGTTATACGGCGATATCGCTGGCGAGATTTCCATCCGCCGTACCTACGATTCGTCGCATCGACGACCACGGTCATTTAACGCGGGGGCCACCTTCTCGATTGGACCCCGGCACCGATGGCGTTGAGGTATAAATTTCACGGGGAGAAGCCAGAGGTGGATACCGGATGCAAAACTTACCTCGTTCGCTCCTAATTCATTGGATTACCCTCGCGACGGCCGATGATAAATATACTCCGGTTGCCACTGGACGGGAGGATACGGATTCGATTTTTTTTGCGGTCGATCTTGCGCAAATATCATCCTTTACGCTTACTGGTTTTTACGTCGCGGAGGAAAGTATTATAATTAAGCGGAGTGATTTATGAAAGGGGAATTGGGATCTACTTTTCGCGACGAATACATTGGCTTTATCTTCGAACTTGACGTTCTTCTCGAGGATGGAATCCATGCTTCGAAAATCCCTAGTCTAACCGGATGGCGCTGTCTTACAAAAGAATACGAGCATGTCCTTGGCTTCGTATATCCGTTTTTTAATATTTATGCGAGACCTTCGGTTCCGTCGGAACGTCGTCCCGTCCCTCTATACCTGTACAAACGACTAATCGCATATCCCTCCGCGCGGGGTAGCCTACAAGGATTCTCCTTTTCAATCCTCCGTCTGTACCTTCCGCAACTCGCTTTCAAACGCTCGGATCGGTGCCTCCTTCATTTAAGATGCAACCATATAAGCTCTTATTGGAATCCACCGTTTCCTCGTCGCTGTGCTCGTACTCCCATCGTATCGGGCCGCCTTATTCATCCATTTCTCGTAGATCACCTCGTCGAGACTTACGATCGGGTCCCCCATTGTCGCGAATCACGAGTGCATATTCAGCCGCTACCATCCGTATCTCCCTCGCTCATCCTCGCGCAACTCCAGGTCAGCCAGGAAGCTGACAAACGCCTCTCTCTCTTTATCATTTTTCTTCGAGTATTATCTACGATTTTATCGTACTATCGCGCTATTTTGTATTATACGGATCCATCGACGCTACCCTCTTTTCTTTGAAACAGACGTGTATCAGAAAGTAGTATGAAAATATGTAAGAAAAGTGGCCGATAGTTTGTAGCATTACCTCGTTCCCTGGTCATTTAAATCCTCCGAAAAGGAAAGCACGAACCCCGTGTATCGCGCGTGGATATATATCCCCGCGTTTTAACCCTTGTTTCGAAATGTATCACACCCCACTCAAGCCCTACAGATAAACTTCCATTTTTTAGAAACACAGATCGCGTTATAGACAAAACACGGAGAAAAGAGCAGGTTAAGGATAAAAATGTAAGAGCGAGCAGGCATGCGGAGATTTTCCGGGCACAATCCGGGGTGAGCACTTCGGCTGGACTCTCCCCAGAATCTCCTTCCGTGGCAGCGAAAGGGTTAAGGGTTAACTCTCTCGGCGGCCGGTTCGTTAAGGGGGCACGAATAAACAGCGAAAGAGACGTTGCGGGCCGGCCGGCATTTCGATCGGGCGCACGTCGCATTAATTACGACCATTACGTGCGCGTCCGTAGAAACGAGCCGTACAAAGGCCGTACATCTGCCGGGTAGAAACCCCGGCGCTCCTTACGTTCCGCTCCTCCTATAGTCATGCTAAACAACGTGCCGTGCTCGCGCGGAGCGGAGCTTGCAAAGTGACGGCGGTGGGCGTTCGGCGTCGGACGTCGGACGTGCATGAATAATTAATTCCACCGCCTCTCGCGCTTCCCGCGCCCACCGGGATGTGTATCTCGTTTTTCCGTTTCCTCCGTATACTTTCCTGCCCCTTTTTCCATCTCTCTCGGCATTTACCACCGAGGTTAGCGGGATACCGGAGCCCTGGTGCGAGACCAACTTCGAATAATCGCCGGTTGTGGCCCGCGTCATTGTGGTAGAGCGTTTTATATATACGTTTCTATATTTGTTAGGTGCACAAGTTTGCTTTCATCAGTTTTCTTTTTTATTCAATGAAATTAGGATATCATCGCGAAGAAACTGGTTGTACGTTTACGGTTCGAAGTATCGTCCATCGACGCACGATAGGAGGCTAAGTATCTCTATGACTTGTAAATTTGTTCGACATCCCGCTTTTTTGTACAGATGTCAATGTAATGGAGTAACGATGAGACGAGAGCAATGACTTACAAATATTAAGCGTAACGTTATTCGCGCTCCATTTCATCTCTCCATCCAAACCATTTCCGCGGTATCTCGGCTCGTATATACGATATCCTCGAGGACGAGTTAACTTTTAATTCGATACACGAAATTCATCCGTTTAACCGTGGCAGCGAATCGCATCGACGGGGTACAATAAAGCTGGGAGGGGGTGAGCGATGCAATTGGCGTGGATGCAGGGGGGCGTAGATGCAGTTTCCACGGCGTTGGGTCGGCGCACACCTCGAGCGCTTCATCTCGAGTGGATTCGCGCGGGCAAGTCGGAGGCGGGAGTGGATCAAATATTTGATTCTCGGCGAGTAATCGCCGTCGAGAGCGGCTGGTCGCGCCGCGGATGATTCTAGCATTTCCCACGAGGAGAAACCAATTGGGGAGTTTGGATTAATTAAGGCCCTCCCTTAACGCCCTCGTTAGCGGCTGCCAGCCCCGAAACGGAATTTTCCGAGGACTCGTTCCGAAGTTTCCGGGGTCGGATGCGTATCCCGTATTGTAATCGACGAGCCGACGATGGCGATTAATCGCCGGATAATTTCGGGGCCGGGCTTAATTACGCGATTAATTATACGCGGGCTCGTATCTTTTCGCCTGACATCCTTGCGGTCTCCGCCACCGTTTCGACCCCCCTCCCCGCTGCCAGCACCCCCGTCCCACGGGAAGGGACCGTCGGGAGCCAGATCGAGGGCCGGTATGGATTTCGATGACAAACGGCGATCCAGCTGGCGAGATAAAAGAGGCGCGATGGAAACGGCCGTCCGACGAGACCGTAAAAAAAGAGGGATAATGCCCAACAAATCGAGATCCAAATTTGGTTTTTTATTAAGTTTGTAAGCACCTATCAGCACCGATACTGTACAACGTTTCTCAGGATACGCGGTGGAGGGATATACGGCAAATGGAGGGCACAAATTTAGTCGCTTTCCAATGCAGCGTCGAGAAATGAAACGAGATAAAGTTGATATAAAAATGATGGAACAATTTTTGCAGACAGCTTCCGAAGACGGAAAGTGGCGTTTCGGAACGTCATTTCATATATTACAACCAAAATGCTCTGACGCGAGATTATATTTTAATTCCAAAAAGACGCGTTTTCATCTCTGTATCGCTAAAAAGGGATTAAATCCTTTTTTACTCTATTCCGCACCGTGCTAATTATCAGCGTTACTGCCCTTTGTCGTATCTACTTTGGAATATTGTTTTTTGGCAGACCAAGCCGGCCGGTTTTTATGGCCGGTGCATATAGCTAACGGGTGGGAAAATTTATCTGGCAGGACGATAAGATCCCACGGGCGGGAGTTTATAACGGAAGGGGAGTTAATCGGGGCTTTCCGCGAAGAATTGTACGGTAATTACGGCAACGTTTCAATTAGCATTTCGGCGGTCGGGCGGCGCTGGGAAATTTCAAATCGAGCGGGTACAATTCGGACGAACATTAAGCACCGTCGTATCATGCATAATGCACGGAACATAGCGCGCCGGCTGCTCTTTCGAATATAAGTGCCTCTTGTTAGAAACACAAGCATTGTGCGCTCCTCTCTCTCTCTCTTCCTCTCCTCCTGATTCTCCTCCTCCCTCTCGCAGTCCCTCGATCGATACTATTTCTCTGTCTTCCGCGATCCGTCGTCTTGGCGCTAAGTACCTTGGGAGAGAGCGCAGACGGAAGAGGCTGAACAAGCCGGATTACGGATTAGGATCAATTTCGAGTAGTTCGGGGATGCGCACTGTTTTATCCACGGCACGAAATTTATCTCGGGAAATCTCCGTAGCTAAACGCAGCCGTGGCTTGGATGAAAATTTCATCGCGCTCCGAGCCAAGAAAATCCGCTCGGAAAAGAAAGCGGATGTCGCGGATATCGCGCCGGCAGCTTTGCCATGCCTCGATGCGCGACTTCGTTATCGGCGCTTCGATGAGCGTTCATCGGCGAGCCCTCGTTACGCCCAGCCCCCCTCTGTCCTTACATCTCGACCGATTGAAAAGCTCCGAAAATTAGAAATGAGCTCGAAAAAAAGATCCCTACCCACGCCGATCAATTTTTCTGGTTATTTAAACTCATGCGCGAGCTTCAAACGGAGCAGTGGCCGCGAATTATTCGCATATCCCCGATACCGCGAACCGTTCCAATCCGTTCATTCCCATTTTCGACGGGGAAATGAGATAAATCGGGAACTCGAACCGGTGTTCGTCGGAACCTCGTCTTCCGTCCAGGCCATAACCATTTTTCTATTTCCTTCCTCCTCGCTCGTATAACTCTCTATCTCCGTTCAAAATAGAAACGTTTACGCTCGTCCCTTCCCGTCGTTAACCCTTCTCCCTTTTTTTTCCCATTGGCCGTACCGCCGATTTTCGGGCGGAAAATCCCCCTCGGCCTTGGAAGGGAATTCGCAGAAACCCGGTTGGCCCCGGTTGGCACGGTTGTTCGTTATTTTCCACGTAACCCGTGTAACGGCGGCGTTAACTAAAATCGAAGTGATTTTCTGCCGGTAGGAGGCATCCACCGATCCAGACGAATAAACTATCGGAATATTGAAACGTCGGCTCGGGGTGTGCCGGTGCAGTAATCGTTGTGCGACCGTCGGCCCTCGCTGTGTGCGTTGCATAGCCACGGGAAAAGCAATCATCTCGGCCGGACGCAATCAGCCCCCGACCGGCGCACACCCCCTCACACGGACGTGCAGCCCCGTCCGCATACCTAAGTCGCGGGATACCCGTTGCACTCCCCCCTCCGGTCCTCCGCCCTTTGCGAAAGGGCGCCAGGAAAAGCGCGCTCTCCTGAAAAGGGCGGGAAACCACGGCCACGTATCCACCCTGACCCATTCTCAAGGCGTTCCGCGTCCTGGAATTGCAGCAGGGTGCTCGAATGGGGCTTCGAGGAAAGGTGGAAGTCGCACTGCGAGGCGATGGGGAATTATAAGGACGATTGGCCAATCTCTGGGCTCGTTTTGGAAAGGGGGATTGTCGCGAGAAGCGTTTGTGGTCCCTTCGAACGAATTTTTCTGCATCGCGAAGCTCGTGGTGTTGAGAGATTAAATTAGGATGGAGATTAAATTAGGACTATTTGGTAGGTTATAATAGAAGTTGGGAGAATTATTCGTGACTATTTCTGGTGTCTATATCCTTGCGAAGGTGTTTATATATTTTTTAAGTAGAGGGCTCAGCTCATCGACTATTTTAATCCTTACTTTGAACGCGAAACTATACGAGAATTCTTGGTAAACCTTCGTCCGCCCTTGGGCACCTTCCTCATCTCCGGTGAGCGATCGTGGCAAAGGGCCTTACGAGGGGAGTACGTACGTTGGCTGGAAGTCTGCGTATCGACGCGCACGCAATGCAAAATTCAATTTGTACGCGTAGACGTGCGCGGTTTTCGCGAATTCTCGTCCATCCCCTCTTGCCTCCCCCCCATCCCTCTCACTCTCTCCGTCTCTCTGGCGACGTGCAAACGTGTGTGCTGCTAACGATGGTAGCGAGAGGCAAACCGAGCTGGAGACACGCACATATACATTTACATATATATACCGCTTGAGAGTGAGAGAGAAAGAGAGAAAGAGGGGAAGAGAGGGAGTGAGAGAGAGAGAGAGAGAGCGAGCCAGAGAGTCGCGGGTTATAGGAGGGCGGGCTGATGCCTGACGCAAATACAGAGCGGCTCTTTCGCGGGCGAAGCACCGGTAAACTTTGGATGACGGCAGTTAACCGAAATCAGGCCGAATCGATTATAACGGCCGGATCGTTGCCGCGAGATAGCGGGAATTGACAGGGGGGAATTTAATGGGAAACTCGTCGCGACGCCGGCTCGACGTAGTTCTCGTCCTCGTGCGCGCCAACTCGAATCTCCGCCGAGAGGCCGCCGCCTCCTGCTGGATGTTGGCTCTGCCGGCGGTGGAGGGGTCGGGGGGAGGTCTGAAAGATCGGGGAGAAAGAAGGGAACGCCGGCAAAGAGCCGGCGCCTTTTTGTTCGGCTCGTTAATACGAAGTTTCTTCGCGAGAAGGAGGAGGGCGGGAGGAGGGACTACGGGCGAGGACTTTGCCGGATGTCACGTCACCGACTTTCAATTTCCGGGACGCGACGGTCGCCCGGTCCTCTCAGGAGAAGTGAGAGCCTCTGGCCCTGGAACTGCAGGATTGATTGTCACTGCGTCGAAGGTGTAAGATGCATACCCGGAGCCCGGTGAATCGATTTCGGGATGGTTGCCGCGCGGGGGACAGGGTAACCCGCTGGTAAGATCCAGGCTCGAATCGGCCCCGGACTTTTTCCTCTAACTCCGTACACCTGCCTTGCTCGAAATGCATATTAAGTGGAAGCTGGGCTAAGCAATCTCGGAGGTCCGCGCCAATAATTAATCGAACACCGTGTGCTCCGTATAGCGGGACATTGTTAAGTTTGCCCATAACTTAACGGTAAGCCCTCGCGATAAAGGCAAATATTATCGCAGCGGTAATTTCACGCTCGTGAAACGTATGTTTCGCGATGTGCGAGGAAAAAGAGTTGCTTCCCTTGTACAAAGGTGGAACGAATCGATCCTGACGATTGTGTTGTGTCTCGCCAGGAGTTTCAGGATCGAAGGGTGTAACGGACGTTGACCCTAAGGGCCTGCGAAGGACCGACGAAATATGCGCGAGAGGCGGACTATGATCGATGCCTTTACGGCGGGCTAAATATAACCGCCTTAACTCGCAATTCTCTCGTCTTAATCCTGCGATATAGCCAAGGCGCCTCTGTCTTCGGCGTTTATCAACACCGGAAATGACCGTCCTGGCCGAACGCAGCCCCGGGGCAGAAGGGTCCAATTCCTCGACGTGGATCACAAATAGTCGGCGCTGCGAGGGAATGGCACCCGGAAATTTGGCAGTTGACGTGCCTCTCGGGGACGGGACAACGAGGAGGAGACATTGAAAAAGCCGGGTAATTCGATTGCATTTGCGACGGACCTAAATCGGCGAAGGGCGTAACGGCTGAACTGGCTAATGGATAAAGCGAACAAAGTGCCTCGTATCGACGCTTTATTTTTGTTCGTGCCGCTCTTGGAGGGTGATACAGGAATTGGGCTCCAACGGATCTTTGGGTTCTGCACACTGCGCGTTGGATATCCTCGAAGAGTAATAAAGCGTGAAAAGTTAATACGACGTAACGTACGCGAAAGGATTTCCATTTAGAACCGCTTGTCCATCCTTCGACTGGGATTCGAGTAAATATATTTCGGCCAGTGACGGCATTCGGATATTTTTAGTCGCCGTTTGACTGACAGCCTGGGATATACTTGGTTACCGAATTTAATCAATATATCACGGGCTTGGGAGCCCCATTTTCGTTTCTATTTTATGCCTATTCTCCACCTTTCATTCTTCATTATAGGATAAATATATTCCTTCCCCGGTTCTGTATAACAAGCTTGCAAAAAAGTCCATGAAACGGGGCATCGAAGAATCATTTTCGATTAATAAATATGCATTTAATAATAGCCGATGCAGTGGTCTTGACGGGCAGTATCAATTTTATTTCATGCTACTCATCAAGACCACTACGTCGACTATTATTCGGTACACCGAGGGAGAAGAATTGGCCAAAATATATGTTTAGGTCGCATTTAGATAAACCGAAACGTACAACAAAGACGATATAAAAAAAAACGACATACAAAAATATTTATATCTCAGAAATGGTTAACCTTTCGACCTACGTTGACCAATGCTTTTTCATTCGCCGCAGTTTACATCGTTTGTCCTAGAAACATCGAATGATTTTCTCGAGCACCCTATATTTATTATACGACTAATCATGAACACCCCGTAGATACTTAGCCCGTCATTTTACGGCATCCAGGATACCCTCCCGCTCGTTCTCCTCTTTTTTTCCGGCCAACCGTTTGCCGTATCCCCGGGTACAATCGGCATTTCCCGGGGATTATGTCGTCCACGTCGACAAGCTCCTTACGCGGATCTATACGGCGCGCAATAACACATAATCGCGTCTACGTGGACGTTCCTTTTTGTGCCCCGGCCCGCGACGACATGCCGCGAGATCCAGTTTGCCATTGTGGCAATTTTAATACAGACTCTCAACCGCGGCGACAGTATCGCCGCCCGAAATGGAGTGCCCGGTGAGTGTGCGGGGTAGATATCGTGTAAGTCGGACTTAACCTCCCCTCGCCGCCTGCAGGGCCAGCACCCCTTCTCATTCTCTCTCTCTCTCATTCCATTTCACCCTCGCTCTCCTCCCCCCTCTCTCTCTCTCGCATTCTCTCTCGCTCTCATACTTGAGGAAGGACTACCGCCAAAGTACCGCCGGTTTACTCTCGAAAGGCCGCCTCTTTCGTTCTCCACCTCCACCGTCCGGATGTCCCTCGGCTTGCGAAATTGAAAGCCCGAGCACGATGAAATAAGTATCGCCGATCCTCGTCAACGTCCTCGTCTGCTCCACGACCGCGAGGTAATCGACTTATCTCCTAACGCGAGGCGAGCGATTTTCACGAGGAGAAGCACGGATTTAGGCTTGTAAATGTATATTGTAACATCCCCGATACCCTAGGAGCCGAACATTAAGGCTTTAATGGCCCGTGCTTGTTATCGAAGCGTTAGGAATTTGTTGTGAGTGTTTAAAGGGTGGTGTAATGTGTATGAAGATGTTACGAATAGAGTACGAGCTGTATTTTATGTTCATTGGATAAATTTCGATCGATGTTGGATCGAGTCTTGCGAGGATTTCGGTGAACAAGGAAAAACGGTTGGAATTTTAACGACCGTCCACGTAATAGCTACGCGCGGAAAATATTTGAGCTGTTTATCGTTAGCAATGACCCCGGTCCGACGATCCGCATTCGCATGGAAGTGAAATCAACTCGAGTCCTCGCTCGCATTGGCCGCATGCTAAGAGTATAACCGCCCAATTAAAATTACCATCGTCCTGCTAACGGCATTCCCGTAACGTTCTACAATTTGCAGATGTTTGCATAAACATAATAAACTACGCGTTGCGCCGAAATAACGCAACGGATGAAATTTGCGTAATAGAATACGCGAGCAATTTACTGTGGCCATGCCTAGATTAGCCTTTCGCACTCGCATTATCAGCTTTGCACGCTTTCCCTCCGCCTGATTTTATAACATTTTTAATTCGCGAGCAACAAGGTCCTCCCTTCGTGCGCGCATTCGTCGTCCCGCTGGCCGCCAACACACCACACCGGATCTGCAATGCGATTGCTCAGAGTCATTTGTGCATCTTCATCGCGAAGCTTACAAGGAAACGAAATTCATACCGCGAAAACGATTCTTTCCTCGTAATCTCATCCGTCACACTCTTGAAGTTCTGCACGCGATACGCGCGCTATATCCAAACCTCATGATCCACGGCTCACCTTAAACGACTCGCTTAGGACATATCAATCGCAAATACACCCGTGATACCTCGTCGACAAACGATCCGGCGATTACAAAGGGTTCGCGACGAAATTGATACGTACGACTTTCACGTCACGAAACTCGGCGGGCGATCGTCGAAAAATCGATGACAGCCGTCGCGTCAGGCAGGGAGAAAGATTTTTAAGCGCGATCCATCGATGTTATCGCCGACGGGGGACAGCCATCAACGTTGCCCGTCACCAGTCGTTCCTTTGGTGGAATCGGTACGAACCAGTTTAATAGACAGCGCATAATCGCCGGTTGATCATTATTCAGCCCGTTCATTAGGTTATCGTGTCCGAACCGGTCCATGATTCGATCACGCGGTATCTCGTACACCATCTACACACATGGCGGTATAATAAAGGGGAGGGCGCTGTCGGAGCTGGGAAGGGGTCGCGGGTTAGCCGGTCAACGTTGAACGACCGATGTTTCCGGTTATGCCCACCGGTCGATTATCGTCCGCATACCGTAGTATACAATTAATTAGCTCGAAAATCATCGAGCAACGCGCAGGCAGTCCCCTCGGAGGCTCTCTGAAAATCGGGCTATGTCAAAGAGGCATGATCCACTTGGCAAGATAATGCGTCTTTGATATCCAGGTTTTTTTCTACGAAGGACAAGATGATCGATAGAGAAATTCTTGGGGGAACTGATTTACCAATATATGCTGGCTAACTCTGATAATCGGTCGATAGCGATGATCAACGGTGGCAGCACGCACGGTTTAAAGCCTCTCTCCTTCGCAAAAACGAAAGATCCCCCGATACGTGGGAAATCAGGGCAGTCGTATGCGTTTACGCGGGCGCATTAAACGCGATGCAAGGTAAAGAGTTGGGCGAACGCCGTGCACGCGACGGAGTCTCGCATTGTTGCTGAGGTGAGCCGGCTGGTAATGAAAAGAACTCCAAACTCTGTCTCTCCGCGCCTCGCCCTCTTCCACCCTCCGCCATCCGCACCCCCCCCTTTCCCTCTCTCTCCCTCTCATTATCCCAGGCCAGGCCCCCTCATCGTTCGGCTCGCCCTCTTGTTTTAATCACGGCGCCACAAAGTACGCCATTGTCTTCCGCCGGTATCGGCCTGAGAAAGTATCTCAGGAGCGGCACGGGCCACATCCACGGTCCGCCTGCGCCAGA
This sequence comes from Ampulex compressa, assembly GCA_038496175.1. Classification (NCBI taxonomy): domain Eukaryota; kingdom Metazoa; phylum Arthropoda; class Insecta; order Hymenoptera; family Ampulicidae; genus Ampulex; species Ampulex compressa. Next base: position 159,536 of record JBCFXI010000001.1, read on the forward strand.
TTGCGGAAAAATCCGGCTGGGAAATCGGTCGGCTCATCGCCGGCGTCGCACCTGTTTTCCTACGGTCCGCTAATCCCCCGGGATCAAAGATAAAGAAAATCACAGCTTCGGAACACCTCGAGTGAGTTCTCGATTCGTGGATTGTGCGAGGACGCGGAAAGCTCCTGAAATCCGTCCGGTTTCCGCTACGAAATGAAAATCCCCCGGGGTTCAAAGAGCGCGCGTTGCCAATAAGGGAGCCAGCGATTTAGCGGGGTAAGATCGAAGGTCTTAGAGCTACGGTGCCGTAGCGGATGGAGACTCGGACTTCCACGCGGGAGACCAGGGTTAGAATCCTGACCATTACGGATGGTTTTGTTTTATGTCATATGTACACGGTAGCTCTGGTGGTTTGGAGCCCACTTTACACAGTAGATCCTAGGCTAAACGAGCTTGGCAGTCGGTGTCGAAAATGAATTAGAAAAGGAAAAAGATCGAAGGTCGAAGGATACGATTGCGGTTAGGAGTCGATGGGGGATAAAATGCTTCCAATAATCGATTTACAGGGGCCAACGTGCAATACGTATCTAGGATGGAACGAGCTGGACTTTCAAACGTCACGAGTCTCTTTTACGGAGGTCCCTTTTGACGAGCCGAGCTGAAATTCGAACGGGACGAAACGGTTTTTTGAAAGTCGTTTGGTCCGGAATGCAAAATCGCGCGAGGGAGGGTGGAAAACATCAGGAGTGACGGCCGTTGGAAGCGATCGCGGGTCCGTGGCCATTCGCAAAACGTTCCGTTCCCGGCCAGTGCTCGTCGAATTGGTTTGTAATTCCATTCCGCGGGCGGAGGGCGACGCGGTATACGTACAGGAGGAAGTGCATCCGCGCTAACCAGCCTGGGACTATCGGGTTTGAGTTTTCGACCTAATCGAATACCTTCAAGAACGAGCGGCGCGCGAGCACCGTATTATTAACCGAACCTACGTATCCGACCTACCGACTCGATTATCCCCCATCGTCCATCGTCGTCCCCGCGACTTCTGGTGCGACGCGCGTCGGCCTCTACGCGCCTCGAGCCCCGATACCTCGTCGAGTAATTGAAATCCTAATGGAAAAGTGAACCTTCCAGCCGGCGGAAACGCGGTCCGACGTCCTGCGCCGATAACTTTGCGCCGCCAAAAAGATCAATTTGCGTTCGTGCATCACGGAATGCCCGAATTATCCGACGCGTGCTCTCGGCCCTCTCTTCGATTCTTCGGAAAGAATGCACCGCTGGCACGATGCTACTTGGAGCTGAGGATTTTCAATCACAAGGGAATCTGCACTCTCTGCTTAAATATCCAAATTTCAAACGAAAAAACAAGCCTTGCGTGTGTCCCTCTAAAATCCCAATCAACCTTTATATTTCCACGCTAGAATTCACGCTTCGACTTCTACGAATACACTCCTGGGCGAACTTTGCAAATCGAACGTCTTTGCACTTTGTATTTCACATGGTTCTCGCCACGGAGGGTAATTTTCATTCGCCCATCACGGCCTCGCGGAATCTCCGTCCTGAATTTCGCCCAAGCGTCCGTGAGAAGGGCGGGAAGAGGGAGAAGGATTATCTGGACGTGGAAAGTCTACGGGGACAATGAGGTTCTAATCGATTAGAGGCCCCCGACTGCACCATCCGAGTGTTCTTTCCGCCCGCTCGCCGAGGGTGGCTCCTAGCCGGGAGCAGTGGGCTGCAAGGTTTGGAGACAAACGCCCTTAAGGGAAGCGGCTTCCTACCGTGAAGGAAGTAGGGGCGCGAGGAGGGTGGCCCGAGGCGGCGAGGGGGAGAGAGAGAGGACAAGTAATTTCCTTGGCGGAGGCGTGAGGAGCATGCCGAAGGGGTGGGTTCGGAGCGAGAAGGTGGTCCAAACTAAACTAAATAATATTGATGGCCAACGGAAATTGAAAGCCGTTAAGGTCTTCAGCGTTGCGGTGCGAAACGGCGCTGCTGCATAAATAAGACGACGTGCATTAGGATTAGGCCAGTGCCTCTCAACGCCCTATGGCCAGCGCGGTCGATATTTTTTTACCAACCTTCCGCACCTTGCACGGGTCATCGTGCCGAAACCCATCGATCTCTCATTCCCGCCTCGAGTATAGCGGGCAAACCCATGCGCGATTAACGCTCGAAAGACCACGGCTTGATTTTAATCCACGTTCCATGAATGCTTTAAGGATTCCGAAGCGATGTCGCGACTCGATTAATCGATCGCGCGGTGGAAATGACGCGTTGACCTTTCGCATATTCCAGCAGCTCCGAGTATAATAAAATGCACGATGGCGGTCGTGTAATATTGCGTTCGAAATGCACCGGAACGTAATGTCGGGGAGGAAATTATTCGAAGTGGGGAGGGTGGTCGGAGGGACCGATGCCCAGGAGACTTCGAGAGGACGGGCAATCACGAGGCACGTCGACGAGAAGGCGACTCTCCCCAGCCGCCCTGGAGAAACACCGAAAGTTTCGCGGTACAAGGCCCGCCGAATCGTTGGCTCATGCAAATTCGACGTAGACGTATAGCGCAAATGCTGAAAAATGGCCGGCTTAAAATATGCGAGAGTGTACGCCGGGCGATAGGTGAAGCTCCGCCGTTCTGGCAACACGCGTAATAAGCGGACCGATGTTTCAGCCTTCCTGCGCGATTTCTCCTTCTTCAATTTATTTTTGGCGCCGACCGAAAATTCGTTTGCCTAGGATCTACCGTTTAAGCTGGCTCTCGAACCTAGGATCGCTTTGATTTCGAACCACCTCCGCGAGCTTGCAAGTAATTTAGATGGACGCCGGATTTTCTTCCAAATAACTACGGCGCTGAATAATAAATCGACCCATCGATCGGCGTATCGATTAGGTCGAAGAGTATTTGTACCACGAACCAAGCGCAGATCTCGTTTATTCCATAAAAATCGCTCGATTAACGGATATACACATATACATATCTCCTCTACATACCGATTCTTCTTCCTCCACTTTGCGGCAGGTTCGACAAATTTCCATCAGCGCCTCGCGATCAAACTGGTTTCTCTCCCGGATCGATTCATCGATACCCCCGCACAAAGCGCGGATTCAAGGACGATAATCCGAAAAAGTCGTATTCCGCGACGCGACTCGAGGTTCACGTACGTGCAGCCGCAAGACCCGAAAGGGATCTCACAATCACTCATTCGAGATATCGTTTTGGCGCGCGGCTGAAAGGGAGAAATCTCGCCTTGGCTTCATTATCCTGACAATAGCGGTGCCGCGGTCCAAAGCGCGCCCCCCGCGGCCCCCTTCCGACTTTGCCCCCCGCCCCCATTTCTTCCTCGGCTTACCCCCGGAGCCCCAAAACCATACACGTCCGCAGCCGGCCGATGCACGCATAATAGCGGCGAAGCCGTGCCATAAAGCGGTACCCCATCATAAAGGCCTCTTCAATCCGAGAACGAGGAGGAAAAGGAGAATCGGAATGGGAATATCCCCACCCAGCCGTCGGCATAGCTCTCAACCTTTTCCCTCCTTCTACCCAAGGAACGCTTCCCTCTTCTCCCTCCCTCCTCGTTTCACCCTTCGCTCCTTGCTTCTCCTTTTCCTCCTGCTCTCTCTTCCTCCTCTTGCATTTCCCTTGGAACTCCCTAACTCCGTCTCGTCTTTCTCTCTCTTTTTCTCTCTTTCTCTTTCTCTACCGCGACGTGACATATATCTCCTCCTCGTGCCTCGATTCTTCTCTCGCTCCGCGCTCTCCGTCCCTCTTTGGGCTGCTCTCCGGCATTTTGGTCTCTCTCTCTCTCTGTCTCTTGCTCTCGTTCTCTTTTTCCGTCTCTCTCTCTCTCTCTCTCTCTCTCTCTCTCGTTTTCCGTGAAAGTCTCTAGCGCGAAGAAACCTCTATGAGGTGGTAGGGGGCGAATAAAAACAGTGGAGCGCGGGAGAGAGAGAACAGCCCGGGATTCTTGATCTTTTAGCGGGCTGACGCTTTTAATTCACAAGGGCCGCGTCTTTTTTAATTGTGCCCGGGCTCCTACGCGACTTCCCTCTAATTCTTTGTTTTCAACTTTCCCACCCCTCCAGCGCGACCTACCCCTTCCCCTTTATACGTTCGCTCCGATATCGCGCTTTAATTTTGCCCCGATAAAACGACGGCGAAGGTGCTCGAGGAGAGCCTGCGAGCAGTGAGTCGTCGATGGATAAGATTTTCGAACGTTCCGCCTGGAAAGACGATCGAATTTTCTAAATCCTGGAATTTGAGATCGAATAGATCGACGAACAAATCGAAGAAATGCGCGTGAAATCGCTTCTTTCGTTTGATCAAAAACGGTGATACCTGGAGGAGTATATCCTGTATCCGCTTAAGAGGTATCTTCTCGAATTCGGTATCTTCGGGATACTCGCGCGAGACAAACCGGCGATAAACCTGGGAATCTTTTGAAAAGATCCCTGCAAGAGTCTCGCAGGGGTAACCGAGCATAAGTGGCGCAACCTTGTCCTTCTCGGGTCCGCAAGCCGCTATAAAAGATCCGGAATTCGCGAAAAGGAGGCGTTATGGAGGAGGAGAAAAGGGCAGAGCGTGGATAGGGACCGGCTTACGAGCGGCTTATGTTTCAATTTGTTCGGTCTCGAATAAAATCGCGTTTTACGAGGCGTCGGGATGCCACGATCCGACGTGACGCGCTTCTTCCCTGGCGCTGGCTTTTTTCTTCGTTAATCGAACGCGTTAAAGAACTCTAGGAACTCTCTGGGCCCCTCTTAATTTACTTTTACGGATACGCGTGGGATTAATTCGCCTCGATTTACACGATCTACGCTCCAACGTGGCCAGTGATCTCCGAACTTCCACGGGAATCGCTCTTAAAACACGTCTTTGCAATAGAATTATCGCCCAAATTACTCGTTCGTTGCCACATAGAAAACGCTCGCAAAATATGCAAACTACGTATCTATGCCTCGGAAGTAGAGAGGTCGATAAAGAATGTATCGATTCTATCGACGGAAGAAGGGCCAATCTTGTTTTTAATTCTATGAGTTGGATTTTTATAAAAGGGCCAATGCGCGCCAGTATCGATCGAGAAAAGGTACTCCGAGCTAGAAGAGCAGTATAACGAGTAGGGAAATTCGATGGGTTTCCTCGTGGTCCTTCAGCGAGAAGTACGTGGGTAATTCGAGAACATACATGCGGCACTTAATAAATGGCTGGCCGAGTCGTTCGTCCGAGGGGAAACGAAGGTTCGTATTGGGTTCTGAAAAGGGATGGTCCAGGGAGGCCAGCAGCTCTCGTGGGCAGACCTGGTTTATGACGTCCTCCTTAGCGGCGGAATAACGAGCATCGGTTATATCTTCGAAGAATAATTGAAGGCGAAACGACGGTGATCCAGGTGTCCTCGTGAGTTTTACGAGCATCGAGACGAGTCGCCGTGCCTTCGATCCGCTGGAAGGTCACTGGGTCGTGCACGTTCGCCGAGGATATTTTCGTCGAGGCTGTACGTGGTAACGAGGAAGAATTAGCTCCGTGGAAGACCAACTCCGAGGGGTGAGATTAGGGGAGTTTGGCTGGACACCAACCGAAGGGGAAGTGTAGGGATGTGCGGGGAATTTCTGCGAGGATTGGTTTCTAAGAAACTAGAGTACCGATAAGAGAGAATTTTAAGGCCTTCGGTCCTATCGGTACAGTACGTACGTAGGAAAATGGAAAAAGAATATCCCGATGTTCCTGGTTCGTAGGATTTTCTTTAATTTATGGCCCACCGTGGAAATTCGAAGGGAAGAAAACACTTTGGCTACTCGTTCGATAGAAACGAATAACGGTGTACTTGATCATTGTGTGTCACGGAAAATGTCGTTGTTCCTGCAACGGGGCTCGTATGTCGACGTTGCCCAACGTTGCGAGTTTTTTTTATTCGACCATCGTCAGGATCGCACACACAGAGAGAGAGAGAGAGAGAGAGAGAGAGAGAGAGGGAGAGAGAGAGAACACTCTTGACGCGATACCGGCGCAACTAGTCGAAATATGATATTGACCGTAAATAGTCACGATGCGTGTAGCGTGTGTATATCGCGAGTTAGATCCCACGCAAATATTTGCAAGGTACGGTCAATCCTCCTCGTTAGAGGAAAATAAATACACCTCGTGCTTTTTCTACCTGCTACTAGCGATACTTGAAATCCATTCGGGATGATATAAATCTCAATGGGAACAAGCGGCCTGCGCCGGGGAACGTTTAATATCGTTAAGAAACGGTCAAGAATGGCCGAACGCCCTTTACGTCGAAACCCCGCATCCCACATTTCTAACCGGGTTATCTTCCCGTTTAAGAATCTCCTCAAATATTCAACGTCTTTCGAGGATCTTCCGCGGAGTTTCGCGGCCCTCGTCCTCGAGGGGAGGTGTCGTGCCGAATTTGCGTAATCGCTCGATCTATGCGAAAAAGAAGACTCAGGTATCACGGCCAGTAACGGCAGGTGTCCCGGGGGCAATCGCCGGAGCTCCCCATCGGGCCGCCTCTGGATCGACGAGATTTTTCTCAGACATATCCAGGGATCGGTCGAAAGTACTTCCGCACTGTCGATCCGTCCCAACCCTTTTCCCTCTCGCTCCCGCACGTCGTCTGGCTTCCATCTACTCCAGAGATCCAGACATCGCGGAACGCGTGGAAAACAGGTAGTCAATCTGCCGGGGAAGTCGATGGTAGTCGTTCTGGAGAAGTTTGCACCTTCTTTCGTCGGGGGATAAAACGCGGAGAGGCGATCGAGGAAGAGGGACATCCGAAAGGATGGAAACAAGGAGCTCGTCTTGGGAGGGAGAAACGCAGGAAAATGAAGGAGGAAAATTGTCAGCCTGGATCTAAGCGCGGTTAAGGAAGCGAGGAAGAGAGAGGAGGATTGAAAAGTGTTTGAGAAATAATTGGCAAATGGAACGTGGAAAGGGTAGAGTGGTACGCATAGAAACTCGACGTTAGAGAAGAGGAAGACTTTCTAGGGACAATCGTCTCCTCGGTTTTCCCCTTTTTCCGATCGAGATTATACTCTCTACCACTTCCTGGCTTAACCAGCCTCCCGTACGTGCCGCGAGGTTTCGCGAGTCGATTTTCAACAGGTACGAAGTTTGACTAACGGGCAGAACCCGTTGATTTCCGAGCCAGCGTCACGTGTTGCACCGCGATTCGAGGATGGCCCGGAGGGTTGCATGCGTGCCGGAAAATATCGGTGAGAAGCGGCGCCAGGGACGCGGCCGATAACGGAAAAGAATAACTGCTGGCGAGGACCGAGCATTTCCTTAACTCCCTCAAATTCTACGAACTACCGGACTGGCCACTTGCCAGAAGAATTCCTTTCCCGCAACAACGCCCTCGCAATCGTGCCTCCGCGAACAATTTCGTGAACCGAGATTCGTTGCTTCTGTCCTTTGACGATACGGTAGAATACGCGTAAAATATATATATACAAGAATATTAATATAAGTGGGGTATAATTAAAAAAGTTCTTCGCCCCCTTCGCCTGTCGCGATAAATTCGAGGAATAAATATTACCTCCGAGGAGAGATACGATTAATCATTTCTACACGAGTATTTTAAAAGGCTGGGGATAGAATTTATGATATCGAAAATTTAATTATCCGTGGAAAAATCATGCCGTACAGGAATTTCATTTGCGCCATTAAGGTGGCAGATAAGTCGTCCGTCCGTTCGTGCTCGCGCCCGGCTCGCAGGGGAAAGAGTTAATGCTCGGAACGTACCTGTATTTCCGTCGGCCAAGAGGGATATCCGAGAAAACGCGAGTACACCTCCGTCGCCCGTGATAAGATCTATGATAAAATTAATGGCGCCAAAGTGTGCGCTGAATCCATAAAGCGGCCCTGAAATATGATCTCCCGCAAATTCTAGGAACTTGTCGCGCGGCAGTTCGGTACGTAAGAAAGGGAGGTAAAACGCCGGATGATAATGGAGAAAGAAGGGACGGCGGCAGTCCGCGATGCAACGTGGAACGTGTGCGGACGTGAAGACGGAAAGTTTATGGGGACAGGAAGAAAGGGAGAGAGAAGGAAGAGGGAGGCAGAGAGAGAGAGAGCGAGAGAGAGAGAAGAAATAGCAGCGTCGACTCTTAGAACAGTGCCATAATGCGTGCATCGAATTTCCTCCCCTTAGCGAGGATCGATAATTAATATAAACCCCGCGTGCTTCCGTATCACGAGTTGCGCAGTTCTACATTACGATCCGCACGCGACATTCGTTTGTAGGCGATTAGCATCACGAACGAAAGATCGACCGTAGCGTTCTCTACCTCCCACGACATATTCTCTCCCCCAGGAGCCTCGTGAATTCGAAAAGAATACCGCGCACGACGTCCTGCCCGAGGATCATCCTCCGGAATTGTTCTCGAGGTCAAAACCATTCTCGCGTATTCCTTCGACCCGAGGTAATCCAAGGACTTAGCCCCGCGCGCACCTCCTCGTTTCCAGAGCACGAGGAAGGCACCCGGAGATCGAATTCGATCCTCCGTACCCTACGTACTCCCGCGGAGGATCCCGCTTCTGATCCGGCCTCCGTTGAACGCGATCGAAGGAACGAGCTCCTCTCTCCAGCCCCTCTCCGTGGTTGGGCAAATTTTTGAGCGGCTCTCCTCTCCCCGCGATCCACTCGAGGGATAGTCTTTTAAGTCCCGCACTAACCTCGACTAACACTAGACACTTGTCGCTTCGCGATGCCATCCAGAAGAGCCCATCCAGGCTTGGGAAAAGAGCCGGTGAGGGATGGGGCGACTTTGGCGGAGGGTGCGGAGGGGCGAGGCGCGGGGGGTGGGCCCGGTGGGAGTCGAGTCGACGAAGAGGGACGACGGTGGAAGCCCCGTGAAAGGGGGTGCGAGAGGTGGCCGCCGGTCCAGGGGGTGGCGGAGGCCGAGTAGAAGGGGGAAGGCGTCGGTGCATGCGCAAGAATTTCACACGTGAGCCCGCGAATCCGCGAGAGAGGTACGGCTCGGCGTCCTGGCGGTTCAGTGTCGTGCGCGATTCCGTACGCGGCGCTTGGAAATCGACGGCCGTGCCGCTGCCCCGGGCCTTTCGATCCTCCTCGCTCGCGCGTCGCCGCGGAGCCTCGTGCACGAGCCGCGAACGAGAGGGCACGATACCAAAGGGCCGATCGGAGAGTAATCTCAGGGAGACGGACCTTGGAATCCTGCGAGTTCCCGCAGCGCGCTCGAGCGTGATCGATGAGGATGCGGGCCCCGTCCGAGAGTCGAGGAGTCGTGCTAAGGAAGTGAGGGCCGGAGGGGGGATAGTGGAGAAAAATCACGCTCCCCGGGGTAATCGTCGGCGGTACGCGCTGGTAATATTAAAATCGCCACGGCTCGCGGGGGCGCGCGTTAGAAAATTAATTTTCCGGCACGTTAAACCAAAGCCCTCGGCCGAGGAGCGGGAGGGGAGGAGGAAGAGGGGCGATCGCGGAAGCTCGGGGAAGTAGTCTCGTGCGAAGCGGAGTTCGAGGAAGGTGGAAGAAGTGGATGTAGAAGGGCGATGCCGGGAGACGAGTGATCGTTGGAGGGCGCGCCGAGGGAAGTTTGGCGGATCGAAGGGCCTCGAGGAAGGTCCGGCTTGGGCCGTTGATCTACGAGCTGCTCGTCCGGCGGGACGATAGCATCGCGGCCGGTCACCGTCGCGACCATTATCCTCGTCATTATCGCGCGGGCAGTAGGAAGAGCGGGCCGAGGATAGACTCCGGGGAGCAAAGGGCCGAGGCGCATCGACGCTAGCCGCGACGAAGTCCCGCGCGTGTTTTGCACGATGGAATCCACGTAATGACTCGTAATTGCGCGGAGGAGGAGCCCACGTCGTGCTGGAACGATTTAAGGGACACCTAGCGCCACCCTCCCCACCGCTATAATGATTAGGTGCACGCGACTGAGAGGTTTGCCCGGCTGAGGAGGCGCCGATACTCGAATACGAAAGCCGCTCGATCCCGACGATCCCTCGTCCATCGAGGGGACGGTTTTGTTCTCGACGCGAGCGGTGCTCGTCGGCGCTCCCGGAGAACAGAATCCGCGACGTCCTCGAGGATTTGATCAAGGGGTAAGCGCAAGGCTCCTACGATTATCGCCCTTCGACCGACCGCCTCCGCGCGATCCTCCGCTTTCTCCTCGCATCCCACTCCTGCGCCCCCTCGTCGCGTGTCTCCCCGGCTCGTGGTCGCGCATCCTTCTCCTTAATGCCCACGGACGACCCGTAAATCCCCTTGAAAAACGTACTACCATCGCCCCCCCCCCCTTTGCCTCTTCCTTCTTTCCTCGTTTTTTACTTTCTCTCTGTCTCTCTTCCTCTCTTTTGCTCTCCCTACCTCCGTCTCCGTCTCTCCCTTCATCCGAGCGTTCGCAGCCGACCCCGGTTCTGGTCCTTCGACTAACGAGCCCGATTACGCTCCCTGGATTTCTTTACCGCCGCAATCGTGTTTTCGAACCGGTGGTACGACGGCGAGACCTTGCGATCCTAACCGCGGGATGCTCCGTCTTGTGGCACCGTGGATTTCGTAGGGATGCGGGTCGGACGGTGAGAAAAATTCCATGTTTATACCACCTCGCTTTACCCCTCATCGATGTACCGCGTGGAAGGAAATGAAAACACCGTAACCTGGTCTGTTATTAATTAACGCCGAAATGGATACCGATTGCACCAGGTACCGATAATATATCAAGGAAGAAAGTTCGGAACCTATAGAACCTTCGGTTATACCGACGCCGACTATAATTTCATGTCGGCTTTCACCTGCCGGCCTATAGCCACCCGGCACTGCGTTCCAACAGCGCTCAAAATAAGATGAACAAAGTTTCGGTATGCCCGCAATGCGATTAATTGTTGCGCACGTTGCATTGAAACGTGTAAACGGAATTTTATTCGTTACGAGTCGGAGCACGCGATTTTACCAGGGGGGAGTATTTTGCTCTCCCAAATTCTACGCGGCAACGCACCAGGAACGTATTAATAAGGGCACGGGGAAGAGTCCGTTTGAGAAAAACTGTTCGTGGCCTTTGGCGCGCCTGGAAGGCCATCGTCCAGGGGCGAAATAGGCTTCGTTAGCCTCGTAGAGTTGGTTTCGAGGCTCAACCGGCCGGGCGACGTGGATCGCTGATCGAAATCGGGGAGCAGCGCTCTTATTTTCATTCCTATTCCAGCGAAAAAAATTCCTCCCCCCTCGTTAATATTCCCAGGGCAGTTTCGAAAGCCGTGAGATCGATTGGTTGTAAGCGGCTGGACTTAAACCGATATTTCTGTCCGCAGATCAAGATGGACACGTCACCGACCCTGAGCCTGGGTGGATCGAGGGCTAGGGCGGCCCTCCTAACCACCAGCGGCACCGGAACCGGAAGCACCGACAGGCGAGTGGTGTTTTTGGCGAGCCAACCGAGCGTCGGTCACGAGACGAAGACTTGGCCGCACCATTGGTCGCCGCACACGGTGAGTCCCATAACTTTGCATGGCTCCCTTGGATATCTCTACTTTCTTAGAGAAATCGCGATACTTCGTAGTCGGGAATTTTCCGAGTTCTTTTCCACGATTCCATCGCAGAGATAACGGACACACGAGAATAACGGATTTATTGAGAGACGATAATGTAGGACAGCGGGGAGTAAATTCTACATGCGCTCTTAAACGGCCTATGCCGACAGCGAATTTTCTATGTAAAGCTTTAAACGCGATGAAAATGCCAGCCGTAACTGAAATCTATTCGGCGTATGCTTAATTCGTCAAAGGTGTTCAACGCTGAAGGCTCGTGCGGTTGAGATTTTGTTTATGAAAATTGCAGCGGCAGCGTAAAGGGAAATTAAGCTCGTTCATGGTCGATTAAAGTCAATTAAAGCCGCCAACGGGTAGATTGCGGCCGCTAAAGCGCGGTCAAATATTTGCAAGACTTCGCGAAAGAAATTGTTTGCGTTCTTGCATGTTGACAAGCTCGTTGCTCGTTCGCCGGCCGAAACTAGTTGTATAACGAAATACGGCGGCAGTTGCCGGATAACGACTAATGGCGTTAACGAGCGAAATGTTAACGACGCCATCAAGGGACGCACTCCATGTTTTAGCTTCAACGGCGTTTCCAGTCCCGCGACATTTCTCCATCGAGAAATCGCTTTCTGCCCCTCCGAATTGTTAAGGGTTATAGAGATTCCGAAGCTCGAAAGTAATACGGCTCGTACGACCGAAGGGGGAACGATTTATCGTTTAGATAATCTAGATAGATCTACGATCGATGCAGTGCGTTGAGATACGAACGTCAGAATTTCTCAAGGACGATTAATCGGCGCCACTTATGGGGGAGAAATGGTTTCCATAAATCTTCACGGATCGCATGTCGATCCGCTAATGATCCATGGTAGGTGTATGTACTTTGAAGCGAAACGGCCGATAGCTAACTTCCATCGATGGAGAACATCTAGGATATTCTTTTCGTGTATGCGACGTACCTCGGAGTACCAGGGTTACATGGCCCGTAATGTAACTTGATAATATTCAGTACGTAATAGTAAGATCCACGCTCCAACTTCTCGATCCGGGTATGCATGGGAACGGAGTTGAGAGAGCGGCTCTGCGACTGACGGGAAGAGAAGAAGTGCTGCACGATAATGCGGCGGCTTCGCGTATCGATATGAATGAATAATTAGCATGACAACTGGCGAGACGGTGGAATTAGCCGAGAGCCGATTAACGGACAAGGAGTTTAAAAAATCACCTGGTAACTCATTAATTCTCGTTGATAATAAACCGATCTCCGTCATAGCTTTACGCGACACGAAATTGTCACATGATAGACCGACGGTTGAAAGGACACATTAAAAAGTAAATCCTGAAGCCAATAAACCCAGACACTCTCACTAAGAATAAACCAAAAATCTTACAAATAAGTGCAAAGCCTTCCAATTCTCAACAAACTTGCCCTTCGTACATTGCGTCTAAAATAACACCAAACGGACGTCAATTATTTCGCATAGTAAACGAGACGCCTTCCACCGCGTGGCATTCATTCTTTACCTCACCGATTACCCCGATCCATTCGAGAAACTTACGAGAGAATCAAACCTATTTCCAACAATACCTACTGCCCTAGGAACAAACGCGGACGAAATGAAGCAAAGAAAAGAACTCCACTATGTAGGCGAATAATACGAAGGGGTTAAGAATACCGGTATATCCGTTCACTGGTCATAAATCGAACAAGGTCGCGCAAAAGCATCGCGCAAAACCAAGCGGGATGAGCGAGCAGAGATCGCGAAACTGGTCCGCGTTCAGGGTAGGAGAATGAATCGCGGAGGAGGCAGGGATGGTAGGATGGAGGAGGGGGAGGGGGGGGCGAATTCGATTCCGATGCATTTAGCGCATTCACAGTTATCGGTCGTGTCGACCAGCCTGACGACGATACGGGCTCGGGCCGGCATTGTGATTCCCCTTTGGCCGTGGACATCACGCGGTCGGACACTCGGAATTTTGAATGCCGCTCATCACCCGCACGTATTCGGCGCGTGGCCGTATGCGGGAGGCGGGGCGAGGAGGGGGGCCGATATTTCAAGGAGCCCCCGTGCACGTGGATGGCGCGGTTATTAATTTAACGGCGATAGATACGGGCCTGAGAGACCGCCACTCGGATTCTCCGTGGCGCGATGTATATCGAGAGGTCCCGTACCTCGGAGATTTCATCGAGATTGCACCGCTCGCCCGTACCTACGAAGGATGGCTTTGATGTGCCACCGATTTTTCAGCCGTTTGTGAGCCGCGCAGCGTTCGAGGGCCGATCGTCGGTCGAGTGATCGCCATGCGGGGCGTCTGGATTCGCGGGACTTCTCGGAGGATCGCTCGGAGCATGGAAATAAGGCAGTACCGTGGCAGTCGTGAATAAGACGCGGTTCTCGGGGTTTTCCTCGTGAAGAGGCTGTTGGTTTAGAAACGCGGACGCTCGGTCCTTTGCGAAGGCGTCGCGTAGGGAACTTGTTAAAAGACGGAGAAGTCGTTGATGCAATCGATGCTGACTGCAGCAGTTATATGGTCGCACGAATATTCTTTTGGGTACTTCGAAGCGGTGTTTTAGGTACGACGGTTTTCTCGGTTGGCGCGCCAGGATGGTCCTCGAGGAAAATAAATTCGAATAGATCCTCCTGGCGGAAGGAGAGATCCAGGGGCAGGGAGTCGAAGCGCGCGAGTAAGATTCGAGAGGGGGGAGAAATCGTGCGGGGAATTTGAAGGGAGGGGAGTTCGAAGGACGAGCGGTGGAAGCGGAAAGCGTAGTTCTGCCAAAGGAAGATCTCATTACGGGTCCAGGACGGACGTCATCGTCCGGAGAGGTCAATCTTGGCCGTGCGTGGCTTTATGGTCGCGTTTTCTCGTAACTGGGGCGCAGCGTGGAACGCCATCAGAAGTCTTCCTGTTTAACCCATGGGAGAATTTGCATAGTTATTCGCCGTGCCGGATGAAAGTCGTTACAGGCCAGCTTCAGAAATTTCAAAGCCAAAATTACCTGTGTACCTTAGAATCGGCCGCCCACCCCGGGGCTGCCTTGTGTTTCTGCCGGTACCCGCCGGATAAACCGGGCAAAATTTCATTTGCAAAAGTATTATGCGTCGCGCATTCGCCGTGTCGTGGCTTCAATATTAATCACGGGCCCAGCACGACGAGCAACGCGAAATGGATAGCTTTGTCCGATGAGCGCGGAGTATAACGAGTGCTGCGAGGATACGGAACTTTCACGTGGATAATAATTGACAATGCTTAAAATTCCACCCATCGTCCGTGGATTTTTTCGCGCAAGGTATAAATAAATTTATAAACAGAGGATTCGTGGGCAAACGAGCGTAAGGTAGGACATGGAATATCCAAAGGAGTACCGGGGCGATGAAGTTACTATGGCTCGTCTCGTTGCGTGCCGCGACCGTAAACTCCGAGCCAAGTAGGGAGAACGGCTTTAAGACGAGTTATTTTTATTAATGCGCCATACAATTTATGGAACGACAGGGCAGCCCCGCGTTTCTTGCAACGTTCGTTATAGTTAATAGCCGGGGCGGTGGCGGTAACTGGCCCGACAATGACCGGAAGATTAATGCGTGGGCCATCGAAGTAATTGTAACAAATACGGTTAATAGTCCGGGCTCGATTCAAACCGGCGCCAGTGGAGGAGGAGATATGGATAGAAGTTTTTCAACTCGTCCGTGGCGCTCCCATTCGGGCCGTCCTCCCATTATGGCGAGGGTCGGTATTATTTACACCGTTCTCGGCAAACACGCCTAAGGTAATCAAAGACAAATATTGTTTGCGGGCGTGGCGCCGCGGTAAAACGCTTTAATGCAAGATATATAAGCTTGCTCGGCTAATTGGTGATTAACCGGATAATTGTACGCACTTTGCCGCGCGGTCTATCCTCGGGCCGCGTAATCTGGTCGTCGAGGAGGCGCCCTTTGTTCGCGGCACGAAGGTCCCCGCGCCCTCCCTTCCCGCGGCATAATTCAGTCGGCGAAGGGAATCGTCCTCGGGACGAGCGTCCATCAATTCTGGGGAGAATCATCGAAAGTTTGGAGACTCGCAGCCGGCGCTGCGAGCGCCAACGCCACACGCTTGTCCACCGGCAGAAGCATCGATGAAACTTCCAATCTCCGCGAGCGAAAATTTCTGGCTTCCCGGCGCGACCTCGAAGTTCACCGCACCGATTTCCCTACGCTGTAAATCAGGATCGCTCGATGACATTTTTCCGCGCCTGTTCTCTTTCCGTCTGTCTCTCTCTCCCCCTCTCTCTGTCTCTCTTCCTCCCTCCGCGCTTCCCTCTCGCCTCGCTCACCCACTCGCTCCCCGCTCGCTGCCATCCGAACCACGTAGATATTTTTTCCCCGTTCACAATCCGCCCATATCTCTCCCTTTTTTTTCTCGGCCCGGAGCTCGAGACTTTTCTTCAAACTCCCCTTCGGTACCATCCGCGCCTCGTATATCCACCGACGTCCATTCGTATTCCCTTGGCCTGCTATATCACGGCGTATCAACTGTTTTGTCAGTTTCCGGTATGAGCGCCGGATGAATGGGACTTCTTCTTGCGCTCCATCCACTTCTTCGGTTTCGTTAAAATTATCGGCCCCCGCCGCGCCACTTTTCACGTATATACGCGCCGCTCGTAATGTAAGAATAATAATCCGGGTATATCGGATCCGCGGCCCGGGCCGATATCGAGACCCCGCAGCTTCGTTCTTCAGATCGATCTGCGTTAAAGCCACCGACGATTCCATCGAATGGGATTCGCCCAAAGTAAGTGCATTAACTTCCGACTCGTTCCGCATCGCATTATCGGCACCGGAGGTTTTAATAAACCTCGCGCTATACGGTCGGCTCGACTCCTTTTCGAGCGATCCCGATAATTTCGATACATTTGTATTCCATCGAGGCCCCAAATCCGGTCGCTGCACGAAAGCACGTAAATAATTAACGGCTCCGAGCGTAAAAATGGATCCTCTATTTTGCGAGACAATAATCCCGGTTAAAGGATATCGATTATCGGCGGTGCGGGCGCGTAGGCAAGCGCAAACGTACGCACGTAGGCGAATAACATCTGTGTATAATGTATAATCAGCCGCGAACATTATACGCGGTGCGCCTTGCAAACGACGTACGCACGGCACGTTTTGTCGATTCGTTTATCGGCATAGGGCGCCGAAGCGTAATTAGCTTTGTGCCGCTTCCGAGTGTACGACGAACGGTACGACGATGAGAGACGAATGCATTAACCGTTGTTATTTCGTAACGAACAAAGGCGCCCTCGCGAGCGCCGGTTTATCCAAATTCTGACAATGCCCGACCCGGGGCCGCGAACGTGGCGCTTGCCAGCCGACTGTAGACGATCCGAGGTGTCCTCGACTTGATCGAGCTGCCGCGATTTCGAGGGCGCTGATGTATGGAAGCCTATTTATTTGGATCCCAGTCGAACGAAAAGCCTTCCTGTCTTCCGTACGGAGTGGCCTAAGTGGCAGGGGTGTAGGAACTTCGGGGTTGACAAGGAGACTGGGGGACAAGGGTACTGAATTAGTGCCACTCGACTACAACTCGCCGAGATTGATGATTGCCAGTCGTTCTCCCCTTCCCAACCTTTCGACGAGGAAATCGAGCCTCCGCGAGAATCGGACGTCACGGCGTTATTGAACCTTTCAGCCGCTTACAATTGGCCATTTAATGCCCGTCGATCGGGAGCTAAACGCCGTTTTAGATGTTTGTAAAATCGGCCGGCCATCGGTTCGGCGCGTTGCGCGGAGCGCTTTGTAAAGAAAAATCTCGTTGGTTTGCGGAGAACGTGGGGTCAGTTTTTGATATTGCTGAATTCGCGTACTCCGCGATCGTTTGCTTTATACTGGACAAAACGAATCGCTTTTAACGAATAAAGGTTTTTCGCGTGCACAGCGATTTCTGTATTTTCTTCGTCTTACGCTAATTTTGTTGGCGTGGAACGATAAACCAGAACGTAGTATCGTAGTCCGCCTCTTGGACTCGACACTTATTAGGGATGTACTTAAAACACGATTTCGCACTCGTATGCGTATTATGAGTTAAACTAGAATAAGTTGGGATAACGATAAACCAGTTTGGTGCGGTTGAGAATGTACAAGTGGTTGTTTGAAAGAATGAAAGAAGTTTCCGGTACGTGAGCAGAGAGGCAACCGGAGGTGCACTTCTCGAAGGAATTTTTGCCGTCTTAGAGAGCGTTAGGAACTGACCCGAAACCGTGGTCTACGGCAACATTGAATTCACTTTCTTGCGGCGGCTTCTTTTTAATGCACCGGAGTACGGCCATTATGCGAACGTTACGTTAGTTAGATATTTTTAAAGTTTTATCTCTCACCATTTTACGTACCGCGAGTGAATATTTAAATGATCGGTTGCTCGGTACCAAAACGTTGATACACGACGCGCACTCCTGTTTTCGTATTTATTTCGCTCGTACAATCATCGTAATTTATATGGCCAGTCGCGCGATGTCTCTCCGCGTTTTATTTTATGTTTTGTTAATCTCCCGAGTACGGGTCGTCCTTTCTCGCACATTTCATTATTCAGATTGAAAAAAGGACGGGCAAAATATTTGTTGTGCCGGCATTTCTGCAGGACTGTTTTCGTGCGCGCACACAAACCCCCAAGGTCCGACGAATCCTTCAAATGCAATTCGTCAAATTCCATCAACGCCGGAAAAATGGCTCGGAAAGCTCGGTCGGAAATAGCGCGCTTCCTCGCGAACGATTTTTTTCCCGCCGTGTCGAATCAAGCTATTATATTAATACGCTCTTTTTCATCGAAGGCCGCGCGCTTAATAAACTTCTCGAAGTACGGCAAATATGGCCTAAGTCGCCCTTTCTGGCCGCTCTCGACTGTAAAGCTCGACGAGTCCACTTCCAGCGAAATACTAGTGGCTCCCGCCGAGGACCGTTCGAGGCGCAAACGAATTGTTTTAGGGAAATGACAGTATATATAGGCTTTGAAAGTACAAGTACCGCGGCTCGGGACGGTCGAACGAGGGGAAAAAAAGCGAAAAACAAAAAACAGAAAAAATCGACTATTGGAAGCGTCGAGTGTCGAGCACTTCGAGCGGAAATAATTGTGCGTGAGCACATACGAGCTGAAATGCGCGAGTCGTCGGGAATAAATATACCCGTAGGTCGGCGTAGGAATCGAAAACCGGGGATTGGTCATAGCGCGGCGGTCCGGCTCAGACGATGATGGAGTCGCTGCATTATTCTGCCTGCCAGGCTACGTTGCATTTCTGTTTAGCACCGCGTTCCAATGGCTCGTCTTATACATCGTTGGCGCGCGTTCATACGCGTCTTATTGATCCATTTACCGCCTGAATAATATCGCCATAACGCATCCCCGCGTGCCTGGCCCGAGCATTTTACGCCCTAACTTTAGAAGCCCCCTGTACCCATAAATACGGAGTACCGACGTCTTTAATGCGTATGCATTGGCCCATAATCCCGGCGCACGAATGGCGCCGCGCTACGTTAAAAACGGCCCTCTTTCGCCTCCAATTAGCACCTCGAAATTCCGCGCTACGCTCCAAGCCACCTGATCTTTCTTCCGCCTCGCGCAGATCGATCCCCAAAATTCGACTCGAGAGATCGAGCTTCCTTCTCTATAATCAGAACCCGAGTAATCGGTTAAAACCATTGTTTCTCAACTATTATCCTATATCGTGGGTCAGGTTTGGCTAATTAGATGTTCGTTCAGATTATTGTGTTAACGAGAACCAGGGATTAAAGAAACGAAGCGGGATAAAAACAGCAGGTACCTCGTCACGGATATTCTACCGCACATAAGAGCGTACATTATGCATGCAATTTTTTTATATCCCCTTGCTCGAAACGCATCGAGACCCTCGGCTGAGCCTCCTGACTCGAGACGAAGTACCTCTCGCGGCAGTTCTTAGGAGTCTTGTCCAATCGCGTCGGCGGGAGATACGTAGCTTTTTTCAAGCAAAGTCGCAAGTTCTCGAAGGACGGGGGGAAAACCTCCGGAATGGAGTTCTTTGGCAGCTGAGAATACGCGGAACTCGATGCTCAGACGGCAAGGATCTAAGCGACAGAATGGGCTGGCTTTGACTCCCACCGGCTTCACCCGGCAGCAAATTGAAAATGGGAATTGGTCCTTTGAAGTTCGAGCAACGACCCGTCCATAATCTCCTTAATAACTTTCCCTCTCTCTCTTCCTCCTCCGACCGCATCCTACCGCGAGTATCGCGAAGCCGGGCCTGCACTCTCTTTTTCTCGAAGGCCGCCCGTTACTTGCCCTCTTAGATACGTACGGGAGTTCTCGGCCCTTACAATATTTCGACCAGTAGCTCTGCGAGAAAAAATGTAATTTGTCCTTGGGAAGGAGGGGCCTGGCCGCAAAGGCCTCTCGGCCGGATTTATTAATCCCCCAAATGCGCTCCCGCCTCGTTCCGCCAGCCGTGTTTTTCCGTAATTAACTTATCGGAACGTATCCCTTTGTGCGACGGAAAAGATTCTACGCGAGATCCTCGAGGATTGGAGCACGATCGGAGGTGGCGGCTCCTTTGGAAAAATAAAGGGGAGTTAATTAAAATACACCGGATAGAGCCCGGAATATGGAGTTGGCGGAACGGGCAAATGGCTCGTGGCGCGTTCGATTTTGCGCGGGAGTTGGCACCTGAGCTTCCGCATTTCCAGGAATGGGCCGAGAGATCGCGCGGGCATTGGCCGGTATTAGTGGATCGTGCATCTGTTCGGCTTGTAATTAACATTATCTTCGATTAACCGTCCCCCGATTACCGAAATGAGCTCGTACGTTTTAAACCTGTTATCGGAATGTATTCGTACGCATCGGCAGAAGAATATGGTGAAATGATCGATTCGATCTTTATTGAAATACGAACTCCAGGCTGCTCGATTGTAGCTTGAAATAACGCATCGTACAAATATCTGCGGGCGGTGCATTCCAACGGGCGAGAACTGACGTCATTGGAGAGTAACGAATAACCATGATTTATTAATGCTCGTAACGCGGATAGTGGCCAGGGGCTGGCTGCACCTTACGCACCTGGTACACTCGAAAAAAGTATTTTTTAACGACCTATACATTTACTTTTTATTACTCGGCTGCCTACGTGGAAAAGATTAAAAGCAACTTGGAGCACGGAGCACCTTCCTCATAGATGAAAAATACCTCGACGATAACGAGCGGCGGTTATATGCGGCTTGCAAACGCGCTTTCGTGTTCACCCCAAAGAAAATAATATCGTCTTTTTTTTTTCATATCTCTCCGCGTTCTCGACTTTGCCCCGCGGACTATTATGGTCAAACGCAAAGTTGCTCTTTGCGGACAAACCGTGTAGAATGTTATTGTGCCGGCTGCGTTATTCCAAGCCAGGTACGTTTCGAAATGCGAAGTACGACTCTTGATATCTTCCTCGTTACGAACTACCGGATCCAACTTACGGTTAATTAAATAAATCTCGAAAGCTACCAAGTAGTATATACGACGCATCGATGATCCTTGCGAAAAAGACGAAATACGATATATTAGCGGCCAATAATTCTAGCAGTCGATGCCGCAAAAAATCATATGCAAGAACAACCATGTCAGAAACAGGGAAAACTAGTGTCTTCACTACCCACACAGATATCGGTATCGAACCATGATAGAACTTCGATTCTAAACACAAAAACCCCCGCCCTGCACACCACCCGAGGCCTTCCCTCGCAAAATCTCCCTGCAGCGAGTGCACTCGTGCATGCACGTACCTCCAAGCAGCGACAATAATAAAGTATGCGGCCTCAGCCCGGAAAATAGACATCGTAAACCGAATTCATCGCCCGGCCGGCCTTGTTGTTACCGCGGCCAGGTATTACGACTTACGGCCGCCTTTTCCTCGTCTATGCGCTCCGACCTGCCGCCGCGGGCGATTTTGGAGGGTCCACGCGTAAAAGCAGGGCGGACCTGGGCATCGAGGAGGCAAGGTGGCGCGACGCCACCTTTGGACGGAGGCCCTCGAGGCCATCCGGAAGCCCCCGGTGCCGGAATAGCCCCCTGGAAAACCGACGGGCCGCGTCTGCCCCCGGGCGGATCGTTAATTAGATTCACCATGCGTCAGGAATTCGATTAACGTCTCGGCTGCCGATCGAAACAATCGCCCTTTCTGCTTTTTAGCCTCCGCCAGGCCGACGGTCCATCGCGAAGCTGTCGGCCGTTGAATATTCCGATACGCCTCTTTCGTTCGGTGACGTGCGCCTATTCGTTCGATGGGATTGTCGAAACGCCGGGATAACGTATCGATCCTGAGGAGTGGAGGGATATCGATATTTATATACGTGTGCTTGGAGTCTGCGCTCGTTTTGGCAGCTAAGGATTGTACGTTTCTTGCACCGTCTTAGGGAGCATCGGATTCTCCACTTAGGTGCGTGGATGGGCATTGATCGCTTGGTGTATAGCGTAATTTTCAAATGATTCTGAATTACAAATTAAAATTATATTGATATGTCGATCAAATTGTCATTATTATTAAGAAAAATTAATCCTTTTTTTTAATTATTATTTAAAAAAAGGCCTGGAAATGAAGGTATTCGGAAAATTTTTATTTATGATTCTGAACCCTTGTGCGACTCAAGTAGAGAGCACGGTGCTCGCAAAGATCGAGGAAATATAAAAGATATCGATATTGTCCAAAGGTCGATAGGCTATGGACGCGTGGCTAAGTGGATTTCTCGGAGCCTCGATCGATCGTGGAGAAAGCGACGCCCGCGCTATTTAATCCGCCGTAAGGAAACGAGGACAGAGCGAGGAAGGAATACGTCTTTCATTAAGGGTCAAAAGTGCAGGCGTCATTCGTCTAATGACGTGTATTCCGCGTCCCTTACCATTTGGCAGGAGCCGTGCGTGCAGGTTTCCGCGTAGGATAATGCGCATTGGCGGAGCTTGTCGACGTGTTAGTGGCGCGCAGGCTAAGACCGAAAAACGTGTAACGTGTACGTTCCTTTCCGCATCGTACCTATTTTCAGTTACATTCAGGAGGGGTGTTGATCACCGCCGTGCTTGACCCCGGAAGACAGGTCGTTAATTTTTTACGCGGCCGCCAACGAGGGTGCAATGCAAACCACGGGGGCTCTTTCACGTACCGTGAACCGGGTTGATTAAAGATGCACATGCAAAGTTCTGCGTGATGGACGTTAACGCGCCGAGAATTCGCGAAAAACCTTCGCCAATGACTTCTTTCCGGACATCGTATTCCGAAGAAGATTACAACTCGTTCGAGATCGATCCAGATCGTTCGAGGAATATCTTTAAACGGCGATACAAAAAATGCACCGTGGCTCGTTTCGAAGTTATCCATAAGGGGACTTTATCGCCCTTGAGTTAACTCTTAAAGAGGGTACAACTTTAATCTTCTCTCGACGAGCGTTTATTAAAGCCGAGTAAAATAAAAACACGCGAACGTTCATTTCTCCCTCGTTCGATCGTCGATGCGATAATTCAGGGGCGAGGGACGAAATTCGAAGCGGGGCTTTCGAGGGTCGTTCGTCGTCGAGCATCGAGCGGCCTTTCAGACTGGCGCGCCTCGATCCGAGCCGAGTCGGGCACGAACCTTAAACGTGCATTCACTCTCGATTTCTCGGAGCCGCGAGCGGGCGAAACCGCGAGGGGAAATATTAGGGAGCCGCGTACACGGCGGTAAACCCCGATACGAGCGCCGACTGAAATCGGTTCGATCCTCGTTCCGCTCCGCTCGCGATTCCAATTTCAGCCGGTTTCGTTTCGCTCCTTCGGCCGGTTCCTTCCTCCGCCAGAACTTCGTTCGGCTGCGGCTGCAATTTTGCCGAGATCCCACGAACAGGAACGTCAGTTCGATCCCGTGGAGGAGAGTTCAGAGAGTGAGAGAGAGAGAGAGAGAGGGAGAGGGAGAGGGAGGGAGAGAAGGAGGCGGGTGGTAGCTCGAACCGAGTAGTTAAGTACGAGCGAAGGGTAGTCAGGTTTAAGCGCCACCTGCGCTTGTCAATTAAGTTTACGCGTCTCTCGTTCCAACATTGCGCAGGCTGCCACCTCGGCTCCGCCATCACCCTCGGTTATTCTCGCCCTCCCTTGCGCACCTCTTCCTTTCCCTCCCCCTGCCACCGCGTGGCCCCTGCGTCGCCTTCTTCTCGCGGCCACTTTCGCCTCCTTTCCTTTCGTCCACCCTCCCAAATAGCCGCCAGGTCTCATCCACCGGCGAGGATCGCCGGGTGCGTGCCGCCGGTTATGAATTACCGACCATAAACGCGAAGAGGTTTGCATCCAGGTCCGAATAAATTGGGAGGCCGAGGTTCTTACGTGGTTGCCGAGAGAATACGCTTCTTACGGCCTTTAAAACGCGTGCGTAATGAATGCGAGGGGAAGGCGCGGGGGGCGGCGGGGTAATAACGGCGAAACGGCCCAGGATAAATATAAAGACGGCAATTGCGTATCTCTCGCAAAAGCTCGCTCGATATTTCACGGGAGGAGAAACTTTCCTTCCACCTGTCCACCCGCCGGATGCCTGCTGGAGATTCTTCATTGTGCCTTTGCCTGCTCCATTACTCCCTCCGTTCGAGAATTCAGCCAGGAACGTGGCCGCTCAAATTCTGCATCGAGGTTCGAGTCCCGCTCGTTCGATATTTACAAGGCTTACCATTACCGATACGAGGATTTACGATTCGTAGTTACACCGATTGCACCGGCGCTACTTATAAACGCGGTTCAAGGAGTGATTTCATTCATATTTCGTTCCATGGACGGATTATCGTGATAAAGTAGGTTCTGGGGCGATCGATGATTCCTCGCTGGATGGCGATTAATTCATGCACGATGATAAGGATAGAAGGTCTCGTCCAGCCAATGAACGGTGTATTAATCCCTGCTACGTTTCGCGCCCTCTTCGGACATTCGCCGACACATTTTAATCGTCGATCGATTATCGCAATATTTACCGCTACCTCGTATCGAAATTCGCGATAAACTTGAGCCACGGTCTTGCATATCGAGTGGCGCGAGACGATTCTCGGTGTGTAGGTTCGCATTCGCTGCGGGAAAAATCAGCATCCAACCAGGAGGCTTCGACGCGAAATCTCCGCGACGGAGGACCGAATCTCTGGCCACGTTCGTTCCAATGCTTGGTAACGAACGATCCTCCAGCCCGGATTTCTGCGCGTATATTCGACAACGCTTGCAAAACGCAGATACGTCGAAATCCAATAGCAAAACCGATGGACAATGAACCGCGTGTTTTCGCTCCCGCTGGACTCGCATTCTCTCCCGATAAACCGAAACTTTTCCGCGTTGCCGTGGTTTTCCGCGCACCGTCGCTCCCTCCGACACATTGTCTTCGAAATACCCGTTGCGCCGGCTTCTCCCTTCGAAGGCCAGATTTTTGCGCCCAGCTCGGGGCGCAGTCCTCCGCTTTAGGGGCGCGATTGTAAAACGCGCGAGCACGCTCGGCAAATCGCGAGATACGAGTTTTTTACGACCCCAGGAATCTCCAGTGTCGCCCAGGAGCATCTTGGCCACGGCCATGCGCCCTTTCGCGCCCCTCGTTTACGTAATTCTTCGACACTCGCCGGCTTTTTACGTTAAACATTCCGCCTCTCGTATTCCCCTTCGAAGAAACGATTCCAGTCGCTTTACTCTAGATACGACTGGAAATCCGCGAAGGATCTGTACGTACATCGTTTATATCATTCTTACGCTGGTGTTTAACCGAAGGACGGACTATCCAGGCTAGTGCTTCTTTAAATATTCTTTTCGTAGGGACAGGTTGTGTGCGTGGTGTATTGTTAGTATATCACGATATATTATATATGATTATACAATATATCATAGAGAGAGTTGTAACGTAGGGCAGAGAGTGATTATATCGATGGTCGGGTGATCGAAGACAATGACAGTACATTCGCGTAAATCGTACTTATTCTTAATCGAAAGAAACCCGATCGTAGCGCTGTTACGAGGACCGACTCTCAACGAGCCGTGCGTGAAGTCCCTCGAGGTGTCGCGCGATAAATAACAGCGCTCGAGACGTGCCGCTCGACTTTGGATCGTAAAACGGTGCAGCGCGGGGGCCGAAGGTGGCGCCGGCATAAAGGATTAACAAGCGGGGAGCGGACGAGCACGATGAGGCGGGGCGTGATCGCGGAATAAAATTTAGCGATCGCGATGAATAAAAGCGCGAACGTCGGCCTGCGGCGTTCTACCGCAGGAGCGCGGAAATACAATATGCAGGAAGGAAATAAAATATTCAACAACGCGGGTATTTTAGGATAATAACGAGGCGCGGGTGTCGGTCGCGGTTACTTTTTCGGAGGGGGGATCCGCTTTTTCCCCTCCGATCCGCCGACGGCGCGGTGCGTAAATACGAGGTGAGGAGAGAGAAATCCAGGGTGGATTTCAACGTGGGCGCCGAGGGTAATTCGGAATAACGGAAGGAGAGAGAGCGAGAGGCGAAGGGGGAGATAAAACATTCCGAGGTTTTCCGAAAACACGAACGTAATCGATTCGCCGGTATAAAACAACTTTGGAGCGGCATGAGGCGCGTGGGTGAAAAACACGGCCGATCGTGAAGCCAGGGCATTTTTGCCGGCACAGCGCGGAAGGTGGAATTGGATCTACGAATTCTTATCGAGTAAGATTCATCGTGGAAGAGACATATCGATGGAGTTAAAAGGTCGCGCGATTCTAGCACTTTTGGCGCATGGAAATTAAGAAGGGCACTTTCCGACTCGGCTATATCGTAATGAGAGTACGAAAGAAGAGACTCGTTACGTGTAAGCGAAACGAGCCTTAACGAGCGACAAAATAAAATACGATAAAATAAAATATTTATCGCTCGTTAAGAGTACAGGGCATCGACCATCGCTAATATCGTTCGATTATACACAAGTAGGAGAAAAAAGTTCAAGGATCAAAGGAAGCATCGCCTATCGGCGAATTCGAGCTCCCGAGCGTTTGGCCCAAAACGAGAGGCATTCGACGCGCATAACGCCACGCGTATTGTGCCCGTCGCATAATGGCCAAGAGGCAGTTTTCCGTTTTAATACGGCGAGGGGACGGCCCCGGGAAAAATCGGCTGGTGCGCGACTCTATTTGGTCCCACGTGGTCTGCCTCGATATCCGGAAAAATGCACTCACAGATATTGCGCCGACACGAAAGTAGTGCTCGGCCCTCCGTGGCTCCTCCTCCACGGCTGAGTGCACCGAATTGTTATTGCCGAACAATCGATTTCTGATTCCGGCAGTCGCCGAAAGTCTCCAGCAGGAGGCCGCCTCTCGCCTCGTTCTCCTTTCCCTTCAAACTCCGCCAGTCCGCCTCGTCCTCCTTGTTAATTTCGCCCCGCGCCCTTCCCATTTTCTACCCCGATTCCTACCCTACGCTGCCGTCACGCTGAACCTTCCGAAATTCCGCACCGACTATTGCAAACCACGTACGTAAATTCGGTATCCCACGAGGAACCCTGCGTCCGCGGGATCTCGATGATTATTCCCGCATTTCCGCGTCGTACGTACACGTCTCCGCTTGCCAAATTCAGCGACGATAATAATTTCGAGCGATAAGACCGGCATTTGAGAGTCACGCTGGTGTAGTGGATAGCTGTTCCACGCGGAAAATGCGAGTTCGATTCGCGCTCATCACTCATGGTTTTTCCATGAACGAGGCGAGGCCTTGGTTGCTTTTCGGACACCCCGTATAATGTTTCCATATTAACGCGTACACTGTGAAGGATTTAGCCTTTCGAGAATCCCCGTCCGCTCTCAAATGGTATACCTTTTCAATGGATCTCCTTTGTATTATACACTATACGCTTTCAATGAACTTCAACCCGTATTTAACTCCCCATCCTCGCCACTAGAATGGCCACGGTTATCGCGATTAAACGGCTCTTGATCGAACTCGTATCGGCTCGATGTGCCGCGAGCTCGGCTTGATAATCGGTGGATTGATACGTTTATAACGACGAACGGCCGGAAACGCGGGAAAAGGGCGTTAATCCACTCGGCGCCTTTCTTTCCGCATCGCGCTTCGCGTCGGATTTTTGTTCGTAATCGTTGTCGACGCCGCCAAAGTACGTTCGGTCGGCTCGGTAATCGTGCGCGAAATCGAATGAAAATCCCCGGCCAAACGGGCGCGGATGGAAGTTTCCGAATTTGGACGATGCGAAATTGCGCCCGGGGCTCGTCAAAGCCGTCCACGAAGAAATAATCAATTAATTAGCGGGCATTAGCCCCTTTAATTAGAGACTTCCACGGTTATCCGTCCTGCAGCTTCGCGCCATTCCCAGGCACCGACTGTTCTCGTTGCCGTTGTAGAAGAACTTTACTCTAATTAAACAACGTCAACATCGAGATTTGTCCGGATTACGGATATTTATTAACGAACTGTAGCGAAAATGTACAGGAGCGTAATCTCGGAATATATTTCACCGCGGAATCGATACTTGGGATTGAATTGTACGGGTTTGTGCCACTCGGAGAAATTGTTGGAACAATTTTCAGGTTTGATTCCGAGAGATTCCGAAGAATCTCGAACTTTTACCGAGAGGGTCTGGAACTTTGGATGCCCTTTTTTTTTTTTTTTTTAGTAACACGTAGATATGATAAATCACGACCCACGTTAAAGGGTGGGTCCTCGGCTAAATAACTTCGGTGCTCGATGTTAAAAGTTGGAAAGGCGGGCAGGTTTGAGGGAGTAACGTAGCGACGAATCAACGTTTGATCGCAGTTCGTCGTTTGCTCGTTACGCCCTTACCGTTGCCCCTCGTTTTATTTATCCTCGATAGCGTGTCGCGTATCCTTTGCTCCACTTTCCAGTATCACTCGCCCGCCCGACATTCCAGCATAAACGTTAGACGTATAGCCGCTTCCATTGTGACGTGTAAACGGCCCAATCTCGGAAGCCGACAAATTCGTGGCTTATCAGGAACGAATTGATAGATGCTTTGGAGCACGAACATGACGCATTATGCCCCGACCAATCGACCGTCACGATTTTGGCCAGATCTTGATACGGTCTCGTCGCGAACCAGCACTGTCGTCCTTTACTCGCCGTTTGATCGAGTCACTCGTAAACGCAAGATCGACCGCCTTCTTCCGCAGTCGTCCGTCGAGAGAGAAATCCGAACGCGACATCCCCTACGATGTATCCAACGTGTACTGTACATCACGCGTATACCGCAGACGCGCCATGGATCCGATCATTTTTAACCCAACTCGCGTGGTCCTTTTCAAGCGGAATAATCAACGCAGTCGAATATAACGCTACATAATCAAGAAACTCCCCAGAGCTCGGGGGGAGGGCGGGGATTTGGTGGCGTAGTTGAGACGCGCAAAGGATAAATGTATGTACAGTGTCTACACGGCGGTTCAGAGGGCCACTTTAAATAGTAGATCCTAGGCAAATGACCGCGGCGGGGCTGCGCTAAAAAGCAAACGAGCAAACAAACAAGCCGGAAACCCGATCTTGTCCCGTCTCTCTTACCCCCGGCCTCTTTGGCCAGGCCACTTTTCCTCCTGCTTCGTCGCTCCGACCGCACCTCCCTCCTCCCGCTTCTGGCTCGAGTCGACAATCTGATTTATTTACGTTTGTGTAACGGCCCGCTCGGCCGCGATCGATATCGTTTGAGTACGTACAAGCGTCTACATTATCGCTCCGCAACGCGATACCCGACGCGCACGTTCGAATAGAAAATTCAGCGTATCGCGGGACGTTTATTCAGGCTCGTCCTGCACGGCTCGCCCGGATCGACGACGGGTTTACATCGATTCCTGGCGAAAGGGCGGAAACCCCGGGAGTTTTCTGAATAAGGCGCGATTCTTGGATTAACCGAGATAGCGCCTTTTCCTCCACTTCCTTTCTCGACACAATCGTCGGTTCATACACGTATATACCTTCCGAAGTCCGGCGTCGAAACTTTTAATGTTAACCCACATCTCGGCGGATTTGAAAAGATCCAGGCGGAGCTGTATATCGTACTTTACCACCAGCTCCCGGCTGAATAGAGAGTCCCGGCCTGGGAGCGTTAATTGGCGCCCATTACGAATAGGTCGCAGCGCGGATGTCACTTGGAAAAATTCAGATCCCCCGGGTATCAAATTCCTAGGCGGACCCTCGCGGTGTCTATTCGAGTACCTACTCGACCAGTCTGTATTCCGAGAGTGTTCCACACATTCGCGACAGCGCGGATGAAAATACTCAATGAACATATTGGCGATTGGGCTAAAGCGTATAATAGTCTCATCGAAGTAAAGCTATATAGAATCGGAGGCGAATAACGTGGCTCACGGATCGTACTTGGTCGTACCTTATATCGCGTCAGCGTGAAAACGAATGCTGCAACATTCACGTCCGCGAACGTGTTAAAAGCCCGATGACCGTTAAATCGGATATTGCGTTGCACCTAGAGGGAATACGGCGCCCTTACGCGGCCCTCGTAATTTCGTCAGGGAGACAGCCATATTTTCGTATTTCTAAAGAATATCGCCGATGGCCCCGTCACCTCCGTATATATCCAGCAGTTTAGGTACGATCAGCATCAAACTCGATTTCGCAGGGGCATAAATCTCGGAGGCCCCGACAAGGTGTATCGTGCCTTTCCAGGAGGTTATAGGGACTCTTCGTACCGGTTACACGGTGGTAGTTGCGGCGTCGAGACGTCAGGGGAGGACAGCGAGGGGTGGAAGGTGGGGGGAGGGGGGAGCGGGCTGGAAAACGGGCGCACGAATATAGATGGCAGGTACGTGTTGTCCTGGGCGACCAACCCTCGAGCTGCACTCGACTGATTTACTACCCCCGTCTTTGGCCCTGGGTATCGGATTCGCCGAAGGTCCGGTCGACGGTGCCAATCGAAAGTTGTATTAAAACGACGGAGCCTTGCACGAGGCGCCAGCATGGAGCCTCTCGCCGTTACCTGCCAGGATTTTACACCGATTTTACGGAAAGTTTACCCCCGATCTTAACTTTCTCGACGCTGATGACGGCCAACGGACATTTTGCGCGGAATCTTGATGCCCGCGCGGCACTTTTTTCTCTCGATTTACGGGTAATCCTGTTAACAACCGAAGCGCAAAGTTTGCCTACTGGGAAGCTGGAGTTAACAGGCACGACCGTGGTACACGATATTGCTCGAAATAAGTGTATTTTGAAACAGTACCGAGGGAAATATATCCCGACGTGATTTCTACGAATCGAATCCCTGATACCTTTGAGATCTATTTTTAAAATGTAACGCGGAGACAAAGGAGTTTATCCCGGATATAAAGGTGTTTGCGCAAGGATTGCGCGGGACGATAAAGATCGAGAAATATCCCTTCCTTTAAGAGCGCGTTATATCCATATCCTAATCCGGGACGAAGATCGTATTTTGAAAGCCCGCATATTTGCGCGTTACATCGGGCCAACGTAGACCGTGTTGATCGACCATAACGTAGGTAAACGTCCGAGAAATACGAGCGTGAATGACGGTGGGAGCTATTTCCAACCGACCTTTTATCTTTCTAGCATCGAAAAACCGCGGTAAAGCAGAACCTCGTGAATGATCGGACGGCATCGAAACGAAACAGAGCAGGAAGTTCCACTCGCGATTTGCCAGTCTTATCTAATATTTATCGCGAACGCACGCATAACGGTATACGCAAAAGTGTTTGTTCATCGTCATCGACCAAATATAGGTTTCGATTATTCACGCGTGCATCCACGTATTTCACGGCTATTCGTCCAAATTCCCTCGACGCGATTTTCGTAACGAGATCCGTTTTAGTCGTCGATCGAAGCTCGGAAGATCCGAGCTCGTCCGTTAAAAATACAGAGGGCAAACGTCCGCGAAGGCTTGCGGGTGCATCGTTAAAAATTCGCGACCTCGGTGAGACAAATGGTACCGATCCTTATCGCGGGTTGTACGGGTGGCTATTAACAACCGCCGCAAAAACCTGCAATCTGAGGTCGAAGACAAATCGCCCCTCGTTGCGCCGCGATCTTCAGCGCAACTTGACGTTACCGCCATTTGTCGGGAGCCACGGTTTTACGTTTCGCGGACCGAAAGAATTTGCTGCGCTCTTATCGCCCTCGCCGGGATTTCGCTGGCAATTCGAATCAAGGATAAAAATGCCTCCCTCTCTTCCTGCGTCTTAAGTGAAAACGGCCCGTCGACTATTTCAGCCCGCGAACCGACGAGCGCCCAACGAGGAATCTCCGCGAAATACGATGGTCGCAACAAAGATTGGAAATCTTCGTTTCGCACGTAACGGATGTGTCAGCGCCGTAACAAAGAACGCTTTGTAGCGGATACGAGTTATTTCAGTTACATCGATACGATAAATCGAGTGTAGTACGATAAATACGATACGATAAATACTTTATACGCTACGTTCACTTTCAACAATTTCAATATCCCGCCGCTATTTCACTCTAAAATAGCAACTTCGATCCCGTCCAGTTTATAAGCGTGATTTTCAGCGGTTTGAACAAAGAATTGCTTCGTATGCAACCTTTAATTCTAATTAATCTTCGACACCGACTGCTAAGATCACTTTGCTCGGAACTCACTATTTAAGCAGGGTTTCAAACCACCTGAGCTACGATATACGCATCGCACGGAAAAACCATCGGTGATGGGCGCGATTCGAACACGAACATCCCCCGTGGAAATCCCTACCCACCACACCATCCCAGCTCTGATATACAAACTTCCCATCCATTTGCACCAGCATCTCCCTTATGGAGAAAGGGTTAAACTCTTCGTACGGCCTCCCCAGCCGCTCCTCCCCTAGACCGTGCATGACCTGACGTATATACCTAGCAGCTCCTGAATATTATACGCTTTCCATAAATAATACGCGAGCTCGGAGCACGGCGCGTATCCCGCAGCGTCGAAATATCGCGCCCGGATGGCTCCCGGTGGCGAAGTCAGATTAGGATTCGGATGCAGTCGCGACCTTACCCCCTCGAGACACCCTAGAGGGGCAGGGTGCCGGCTCGAGTGAGCGAGGTCGGACGTATTATAAAATCTCCTCGCCCCCGCGGAGGGCCGGACCGCCTCCTGGAAGGCTCGTAAATAAATCCTGATTTATCCTCGTGTTACGCGGGAAATTGGGGAAACTTCTGGGCGACGATCGTTGGGAATCCATATATGGGAATGATGGATTATTCACGCGTACGGCCGAGAGGGAAATTTGGTAGCGTATCGGCGTGGATAACCGTCGAGTTATCGTTTAGGAGTTAAACGTTATCGATCCTCTCCCCGGACCACGAGGGGCAGTGATTCTTTCGATGCGTAAGGGATAGAGATAGGCGTAACTATGTTCTTTGTATTATCATTCTATCGAATTCTTTTCCCTTAATTTATTTATCAAGCCTAGCAGCCGTGGACAAATTGGAGAGTAGGTAAACAGCGTGCGGAAAAGATGCTCGCTAAAACCATAATTTGCGTTATTAAAATATATTATTGTCCTCGGTTATGATCATCTTCAACAAAATCCCTTACAAATAAGTCCTGCGCCCCTGAAGAATTACCGCGATAACAGAGAAGATTAGCTCGGTGGGTTATACGCTGGCTAGGAATAATTCATGCTCGACCAGGAAATCGATGTGTCCCACGGTATCGCTGTCCAAAGACAAGGCTGAATTAAACAGCGGCGCGTGTTAAACCTCTTCTGGTACGTCGAATAGGCGTTTTAATCCACTTGTCTTCGCGATAGGATCCCCGCTGCAAGGGCGGAGGGATTTTTTTATCGCTCCATCCTGTCGTCTCGGCCGTATCGGAGGGATTTACGGGCTTCCCCGGCCGATTTCGCGA
Organism: Ampulex compressa; assembly: GCA_038496175.1. Classification (NCBI taxonomy): domain Eukaryota; kingdom Metazoa; phylum Arthropoda; class Insecta; order Hymenoptera; family Ampulicidae; genus Ampulex; species Ampulex compressa. The sequence continues at coordinate 192,806 of JBCFXI010000001.1, forward strand.
AATCGAATATCAAAAGCGCCGACCTACCACCCCCGCTCGCCCCCTTTTCTTCCCTCCAGGAGGAGGGTTTCTTTTCCCCTCTCGCGGTAATCGCCTCGGGAAGTTCCGGCGACGAATCGTCCCCCGGGATCGAAAGCGGCGGCCCACTTTACTCCCAGTATTTACGCAGGCAGGCGGTGAAACTACGGTTCGTCGGTGGAGGCGGCTTCGGTGGATGGCATATCGTGGGCAATATGACGCCAATGATAATACGCGAGTACATTGAACGCCGTGGTGTCCCAAACAAACAGCAGGGGCCGGTAACCGCGAGAGGACAAGCGCACGCTGCTCGAATCCGTAAAGCCAGACAGCCGGGTAGCGCCGGGTCTCCGTTTGCACAACAAGACCGAGAGTTCTATAAACCCTTTTAACCTCTTAGCTACGGTACGCCGCTATACTCGCTCCCGCGCATACCGCGATACCCCACCTATACTGCCCCTTCGCCCGCGTTCTCATTGTGAACGATACGACGATATAGTGGCCCTGGGTTACACCCAGTCGAAACTAAAGTGCGACTAAATTTGATATTAGGCTCGTTCTCTCGGCTGTGAGAAAGAGATTTAAGGTCTACGTTTGCTCAGACTTTTTTCTTTTAAATTCTTTTTTCGGCACCGTCTGCTAAGGTCTGGTCTAGGACCTACTGTTTAAGGTGGGTTCCGAACCAAAAGAGCTACGGTATACATTTCGCATGGAAAAACCAGAGGTGATGGGCGGGATTCGAACTCGGGTTTGCCGCGTGGCAGTCTATCCACTACACCACTGTAGCTCCTTTACTCAGACTCTCTGGATCTCCAGGAGGCGTCACTGAGCTGGCGAATGATCGCGCGAATAATTGGTGATCGTAGGGGGCCGGGCGGATGGATGTCGGGAAGGAGGACAAGGCGACGCAAATCGACTTTGGGCCAAGGAGAAAAACCGCGGGCGGAGAGTTGCTCGGCGAGTGCCTGGCGGGAGGGGGAGGGTGTCAAAGCAAGCCGAGAGGGATGCTCCTCGGTAACTCCTCGGCAAGGGTAACTCTTTTGCCCGCGTCAAAAGTCCAGTCACGTGCGAGGCGTAGCGGGGTAGGACGCGAGTCTACCTTAACCTTTGCTTTTTCCTTCGACCCCCTCAAAGCACTCGCCGTGGTTCGTCCCGGCCTCCTGGGGAGTCTGCCCCCTCCAGCCCCCGTCGCAGACATCAGACACGGTTCTGTAAGCGTAGCCACCTTTCAGAAGCTCCGCGACAACTTCGCGATACATTAAGTTCAACCCCCTCTAACAAACTGCCGGGGCCGAGGGCAGGGGTGGGAAATGGCGAGAGGCGGGCCGCCGGAAGAAAGTCAAGACCCATTGCTTGACGTCGTTAAGAGGCGAGGAAACGAACGTCTGCTCGATTTCTACGCCCGCCTTTTTCGAGGCTTTAAAGCGATCGACTTGTTTGCCTTGGGGTTTTCGGGACGCGGGGTGGTACTCGTATCGTCTGGGCATCAGGGCTGAAGGGGGACAATTTCCTCGCGTTCGGTTTGTACGTTATCGGGAGTTAAATTAAATTAACTAATTAACGATAAATGTTTTGCTCCAAACGTGCCGGCTGTTTGATCATTCGAGAGGGATTGTACAGTTGTTCGCGGAATTTCCCCTTTGAGGATTATAACTCAGGGTGTTAAAGCCACGTCCGCGCTAAAAGATGGCCGTAGCGGGCGTTGCATTAATGTTAATTATGCGTTGTTTATTTCGCTTCGAGCTCGTTTCATTCTACCGGGGTTTTGCTCGTATGTAATTACTCGACGTCTCTGGTGTTGTTGTAAGAAAATAACTCGGTCGAAGGACCGGCGTCCCTTTTTTTCGAGGACGACCGCGGAGGGATTGGGCTTCGTTAAAGCATATCAAAGCATGGGGGATGAAGGGGAGGCAGGGTCGAGAGGGCCGTGGTGTTGGTAACAGGTTCTCAAAAAAAATCACGTTTTTACAATAAAAGCGGACGCCGAATAAAGTTGTAGTACATCATAATATGGGCGGATTGAGGGGTTAATTAAATTTGCCCATCCGCATCGCACCGTGCGCGGGTACGAGTTAACTTTACCTTACTGACGCCGGAAAATATAACGCCGCGCTTGCACTCATTTTGCGCGATGCATACTCCTTATCCAGGGCCCGAATAAAAATTCAAAGCGAAAAGTTTCCTCTGTTTGGTAAGCTTTATAATCCACCCTGGCGTCTGGGCAACATTTCGCGTCCATTATCCGCCACGGCCCGTCTGTACTTTCCTTCGAACCGGCATATCTTGTACCTCGCGCTTTTCTCCAATCTGAAATTGACAGTTGCTTTAACTTACGCCACGCCAAAGGGCGATTTAATTATTACCACATTACGCACCGTACACGTTCTTGGCCTTAGGCATTTAACGTCGCTCTCGCAAGCGAGACGTGCGAATGGAAAACGCGTCGCGGGCGCGATGCGTAAAAGTTCCAAAACAATCGTGACTTTGAGCGAAACGCATTTTCCAGGGGAGGCGCGGGATTAAAGTCTGTACACCTTTCAATACCTCCAATTTATTTCTTGATCGCTTACCGCTTCGCGCGGAACCGTACAAAACGACGTTTTGTCCGCACTCAAAGCACATCCCGTTCGGGATTAATGCGGAGGTTGTTTGGCGGGTGCAAAAAAAAAAAAAACCGAAAAATCGATCCGGGAGAAATCAGGGTCCGGCAATCGAAAAATCCGCAAAGCGGTGGTCGGCGTAGTACCGGACTGGAAAAGTCGAACGTTTTTGGGGAAACAAGGCTGTGCTGCTTGTTCGAGCGGTTATTTAGTGGGGCGGGTCGGGCACGTTATTTGAACGGACACCCTCGGTTTGTTTAGCATTTTACAACTAACGGCACCGCTGTTCACCGCAAACGTATACGATACCACGCCAAATTTTGGAATCGTTTCTCCTGCTGACCTCGTTCAGGACACTCGCGGAAACCGATCATGGAGAATGTCGATGGCGTGTAGTGCCAATAATAAGTAGAGTACGAAATCGAATATTCTAGCCAATTACTTTTTTTTTTTTTTTAGTTTCGAGGGCAGAGGGAAGCCCTCTTCGACGTTGAACTATTATAAACGTTGATATAAAGCTTTGCTCGAGCAGCGATCGTCGCTCGCAATAACTTGGTTCATGTATGTCAACGCTTGGTTTATGAAAAATGAAGCGGAATATAAATAGAAATGGATACGTTTGTACGATATAAGAAATGGATGATGCGAATGATAAGTTAGGGAATTGGAAAGGATGGTTGTAGGCTAAATAAATAATAAACTGCAAATCAAGTTGCCCGACCGATCAACCGTTGCTATTTGCGACCTTAAGTTTGACGGATCAGGCAATGTATCGCTTGACCTATTTTCTCTTACCGTTGAAAGCCACGGTCACTAAAATCGACTGCTATTATGGTACATTCAATGTTTTATTTTCGGTTGGCAGATACCGGGTATCGACTATTCAACTACGTTGATACAGTGTACCAATTTCGCTAATGGAACTACCGAAATCACCGGGAGAACTTCGTCATTGGTTAAACTGGTGCGCGATAGATGTTTCGACGAAAAATACAGTCAAAATAGCCGACAGGACGATGCGCATTCGTCCGGATTGGAGAGAAGAGAAAGTTTTTTTCTCCACCTGGATGTGCCCATAATTCAGCTCATTACGCGAGCCGTCGTTTTAAAGCCATTTAGAAATGCTCATGATTTAATTAGACCCACACAATTTCCTATATTGTTCGCCTTTTTTCTTTTAACGACATCTCGTAGAATCTGACGTCCGTATTGTGTTTGCCGGATTGTATCGTATTAAGAGCGGCACAGTGTCCGAAATTCGTTGTTCTGCGCTAAACTTAGAAATGCACTTAGCGAGATCAATAAGCACGTTTCGAACTTCGCGACTGTTCAGCACTGCCTCTGTGTACCGGTGCTTCTCTCGGCATTCGCTCAATGACTAATTGAATCTCCCATGACTAATTCAAAATCAAAACGCGTCTTCGTTTGCAATTATCATTTCGATGGCAGTGAAGCGTACATCGGAAAAGACATCGGCGATAATGTAGTGCGAAATCGAATCTTGCTACTGTACATTGTATTTAATAACAAAAAAAAAATAGCCGGAGAAAAAATATAATCGCGCAAAATAACGCAGGCCGATGTATTATGCTGATCTGAAAAAGACAGGTAAACTGCGGCGCACGTGTAAATTTTTAACTGGCGAGGATTACGGAGGCTCAGCGGGTGCAGATTCGGATCCCCGCAGATCGCGCTTGAATTTCACGCATCACCTCTGGATTTTTCCACCCGGTACCCGCGAACTCGACGCCGCGCTGTTCAGTTTCTGAAATCGGTGGCTTTGCCGATGTCGATGTACCGCGTCCCACGAGCCAACGAAATACCAGAAAAACGTGAAAACGTGGCGATTTCATTGGGAATATTGCTACGAATTTCAGGATTTAAAATACCGTTTTTCAAGCGCCGGAGAAATTGCTGATAAAATCGCGAATATATTATAAATTGCACGACGAATCCATACAAATCGGATCGTTGATTATTATTCTCGGATAAACAATCGGTTCCATCGTCGATGACCTCGATGGTCGATTTCAGGAACGAGGCCAGGGGATGATTCACTTCGTCAACATCGTCCCTAAATTTTTCCTCGAGGCAACTGCCCCGCAGAGTGCACCGCTGAATTCCTTTCAAGTCGCGGCTCTCAAGCAGCGCAGCCATAGCAGTCGATGCCGAAAATTAAACAAGCGTAGGACAAACAAAGTCAATGGCCCCCTCGACGGCTCCTCTTTCTTTGTAGGAAGAGGCATCCTGATTTTTAATTCCGCACATTTCCCGCGACGAGTGCAAAGTAAATCGCGGTTAAAAAGCGGTCGCCAGGCTTACGTACCGTCCGAAAATCTCGCTTTGAAGCTCCCACGTTGGTTGGGATTTCCTCCAAGTCTTTACTCTCGATTATCGTTAACTTTATTTCGATCATCCACACCCCTTTTTCACTCGCCGCGCGCGTTCCAGCGCGGCGAATTAATCAGGGGAGTAAAGCGAGTATGCAAACATGCAAACAGCGCTTTCATAGCGGAAAATACCCTCCGCGAATAATTCCACCGATGAAAAACCGCTCCGTGCCTCTCATTAATCCGGCCGTCTACGTGACGCGAATCGCTTCGATAACACAGCGATACGCGCGGCCGGCGGAAAAGCGCAGCGCTGATCTTCGACGTAATTATTAGCCGTCAAATCGTCGCTGGATGCGGCCGCGATGAAGCACCGGACCGTGGGGCTTGGAATTTTATCCAAAAACGATGACGAATCCGAATGCGGAACTTGGATGTATATCGAAAAACCGCTGATGTCTGCTAAGCTAAACGGGCATACGGGTGAATGCTGAGAATCAAACGAACGTCCAGGATTTTTATCATCCCTTTCAGCAAAGGGACAGAGCGGGGATTTTACCAAACAGCAAAGAGAAAAAGAGGGAGAGAGATAGAGAGAGTCGTGCTTATTCTATGGCGATTACGTTTATCGTGAAAATTCGAACGAAAACGCGGCCTCTGCTGAGAGAAAGAGAGAGAGAGAGAGAGAGAGAGAGAAAGGCAACATCGAGAGAGAAAAAAACGGAAGCGCGAGAGGAACGAAACGATGGAGGGGAAGGGGGTAGGGGTAAAATTCGGGGCCGTTTCGAGGGGGGGCGCGAGAGAGACAGAGGGACGGAAAAAAAGGATCGCCTCGCGGTGGACGAGGAGATTGGCATTCACGGTTAGTGAAGCTCCGGTGGTCGCGAATGGAGAACGGGGTTTTTGGCCGGGGGAGAGCACCTATCGGGCACGGTCGGTCAATTTAAACCGAAAATACAAAAAGTAAATTAGCCGGACAGAACGACCGTTCGGTGGTTTCTCCCCCGCAGTCGCCCCCTAGGCCGAATGCCCGTGCGTCACGTGTGTCGGATCGTGCGGTGCCTGCGGTTCGCGAATTTTACGAACACCCGGTATATTATTACGGTACGTCGGAACCCACCCAGCGTACGCACGTGTGCGTGCCAGATCGGATCGCCATATGTCCCTGCAACATGACTTTATACTTGCCAGAGTCTGGGCAGAATATAACGAAAGAATCCCGCCATCTCGTCATCCCTTCCATCCTCGAACTCCTCAGCGCGGAGCTATTTATCTTAAAATCTCCTGGTTAACGCATATAAATGCCAGCAGTGCTCTGGCAAAGGCTTTCCCTGTATAACCAGCATCGGCAAAGAGGTAAGCGGAACGGTTCGTTGTCCGTATTTTCCAACGAGTATTGGCCCCCCGATCGTTTTTTCCATCGTTCGAGCTGTTAATTAAAACGAATATCGTATTACCGTGTTCCTTCGAGGTTTGATTTCCAACGGGCCGCGGCCAACCCGCCGACGGTTAGTTTAGCTTTATGCGGGCGTTACAGCGCGGGTAATAAAAATCGACGCCGCGGTCGGATCCGGCAGAAGGGGGGAAAAACGGATTCTCTCTCTCTCTCTCTCTCTCTCTCACCCCTTCCTCCTTTTTTTTTGTCGTCGCGTCGCTATCAACTTCCCGCCGCGCGGCTCGGTAATTTCCCCCCGGTACGAAAAAGAGGACCGCCGAGTTTATGAATAAATGGAAACTTCCGAGGAAGTCCGACGTTTAATCCTGTTTCATCCCAGGATTCGAGCGCGACGATCGCCCGGCGATCGAGAGACGAAGGCGATCGTTAATGACCGCCCGCCAGGCCGTCGAACTCGAGGGAACGGATCGACGCGGGCCTTTCTTCGTTTTTCGGTAAACATCTCGCCGGCGATTCGCATTCACGGTATTCCGCCGAGCGCGAGGGACTTTATTAAGAGGATATCAGATGTTAAGCGTACCCCTCCCCTTGTTTTCCCTCCCCTAGCCCCCCTTGCGAAAGTACTTCGTGGAGAATTCCAATGGTCCGCTCCTTTCTCGAGGCATTTAGGCGCCCGCCCTGAAGCTTCGATTTCGAGGATCGCGAATCTCGAGGAGAATCGCTCGAGAAGTACTCATTCGTTCTTCTCTATAATCGTATAAATCCCTCCGACGTATTGTCATTATAACTACGATTGGTCGAATATACGGATAATACAGTCATCTTGGTAGTGCTCGTTAAAAGATTGGTTTCATATTAAAAAAAGAAGTATAGAGAAGAAGGTGTCGTTGGTAAGCTAGTAGTATTCTCACCATAGGTAGGATTCCTGTTGTGCCAAAGAGAATAGGTTGCTCGAATTTTGGTATCCACCGTTTGAACGAAAAATACGCTATCGATGAGCGTTGCGGTTCTCGCGAAAATTCGGAATAAAACGGGGAAAAAATTGGCGGTTCGGCTTTTCGCGGCAAAGTAATGGCGCGAGCTCGTTAGAATTATCATCCGACACGGTATCCCCGAAGGACGTAGCGGGCGCATGCTTTAACGCCCCCTTTGCCCACCGCAGCGGCATTCGTTTGGCTTCTCGTAACGTAAATTAGCAATCAATGACTTTACGCGTATCGTGGGAGCAGCCGGTCCGCCCGCTTATTCGGACTGCCGCTGCAAAATGCGCCCTGTTCTCGTTTGCCGCGGTTGCATCGCGGCCAGGCGTGATTAACAGGCTGGCCCCGGTGTTATTTCGAGGGTGGTTTTGCGCTGCACAGGAGGGACGCGTGTATATTAAAATTCTACTGTTCGACGGCCAATCGAAAGAATCGTTAAATCGTATCGGCCGAAGTTTGGACCGTCCTTTTTTCCTCGGGACAAATTATACCGGACGAAAATAATCTGGATACAAGTTCGGCATGTCTTGAGAGTTATGGATTATTGATTCGCTCGGCTATTGAAAATTATTTTGCCAATTTCTCCATCGAATATCGCGTATACTTCGATGGGAAATATATAAATCGTCCTGCTCGGTAAAGTTAGGGTCTAGAAGAGCGAACGCGTTTCTTAACCAGCGTGTTTCGCGTTGGCGGTGTATGCAAAGCAGCGGGTAAAGCAAAGCTTTGCCATAAAGCTTTGTCGTAATCCACGAAGGCGCGCGAAAGGCAGAGGCAGCCGTTTGCGATCCCCCGCCCTCCACCCTCCTCTCTTGATAATTCTAGACAATCGCAAATAACTTGGGGCTGACGCACTTCTGTCGCGTAAAATCACCAGGCACGGAGGATTGATTATTTAACCGGCGCACTTCGCTCTTGGTATCCGAACTTCGTCGAGCTGGCTCAGCCGCGTGTACGAAAACTTAGCTCTTCGCGAGAACGACTACAAAGGATGCAACGACAGGGATAATTTAATATCGATCCAACCATGGAGTTTTCCAATGCGGAGTTTGTCACTTCTGCGAGTACCCACTGACTGTGCAAAAGGCAAAATAGCCGAGTAATGGGTGCCACCCTTTCCCCTGGAAGGAACACTTTTCAATTTCGACTCGATACCCAGTGCTCTTTCCCTCCCAGGCCGCAATCTCGACCGCGTTATCCGGTCGTTAGAGGTTCTTCGATCCTCCCCTCCCTCCGCTTTCTTCTTACTTCATACGGAGTTTCCGCGGCGGCAGAGAAAGGAAAGGTAAGCAGTTGGGGCTGAGCACTTTTTCAAAATTTATTACCCCCTCCTCCTCCCCTGCACGAGCATCCGTAACCGGCAGATACCGTCGCGCTGAATATCGCTGATTCATCGATATCCTAAATAGAAGTTTAATTAATTCGCCGGTCGGTTAACTCGGTTGACAGGCCGACGGAAAGGAGAGAAGACGGGGGATTATGCCGCGGTATAAGGGATGCTTTAAGCCCCCGTAATATACCCCGCCTCTTATGTACGGCCAGACTCAAAGGTGGTTACGCGAACTAGCGGGGTCAGCAGATAGAAACGCGGCTGGATGAGGGGGATCCCCTTCCATCTTCGACTGGGATTTAACCGTCGGCCGCAAGATACTTTGTTTTCCTTTATCCCGAACATCTTCCACCCAGTATTTCGATATATAAACTCGGGAGATCGAGACGTGGCATTTTTAACGCGCTCGCGGACGTTAATGCCGCGGCATTCGTTTTCACACGCCGACGCGGTGTGCCACGAAATTGATCCGCGCGTCGTATATAACTGGTAAAATGCGATATACCGAGCACTCGGAAAGAACGTGCCTAATCGAAATTTGGATATCGCGATTAGTTTAAAAGATAAATCATCCGTCCTTTTTCCCAGCTCGATCACGTTTGTACCGCCCGTGAAGCTGTTAAATAAAAGTTGCCCCCGCAGCCGTTTAAAAATTATCGAAAATATTCGATATCGAATATCAATAGCGGTTGTAACGGTAAAAAGCTTGCTACAGTTGAACGATATTTATTTCTTCCATCATCCGGCTCTCGATCGTAGCTCTTCCAGCGGGTAGTAAATAAAAGCGAGTACTAAATCAGCGCTGTGGCGTTGTAAAGTTACGTACGCGGCTAAGAAATTAAGGATCGTTCGGCCATGTGCTGGCTTATTCGCCGATTCGCTGGCGTATAAGTGGCACCGGCACGTCGAAATAACGCAGCGGTGCATCGATAAAATCGATGTGGCGCATGACGCGAGGAGTTGCGACCCCCTTTTTTAGCCCGGCAGAATTTATCGTCTCCGGCGATTTCGCGCGACCGCGAAGTAATATAATTTTTGCCCGGGACAGGATTTATGGGCAAAATTAAAGTTAAATATTGGTACGTATTATACGGCCAAGCGCAGCCCGAGCTCCGCCGTCGGTTTACGTTCCACGTAACCGACAGACCTGCGCCCTTCGGTTGGGATAATGCCCCGGCATGGTAAATAATCGAAGACGGTTAGCATCGGAGCGATTAAAAGTCGATGCGAGCGTTTCGCACGTAATTCAGGTGGAAGAAGATCGCGAGATCGAGAGCGCGTGGTCAAGGTCGGCCATCCGAGTGTGGCGGATGCTATGCACTGGGCCCCATGATTGAGGGGAGCTCAGCACGATCAGAAAGTTAAATAATGTACTCTTGCACACGAAACCTTGATAATATTCCTATCATTGTCAGTATGACGAAAAGTACACTTTATCGTAAACATTGTTATTGCAGATCTCTGAATTTCAAAATCTTAAAAATAATTCTTGATAATGCGAGTGTTTAGTTTTTGGTATTTGATTCGGAGAACTCCGAAGGATCCCCGCCTAAACTGGACTCTTTAGAAAAAAATCTCGATAACGTATAATCCGCATTAAGAAATTGATTTAGGGCTCCATTTGTACCCAGGCCTCTTTATAGAGAAAGCCTGCTCCGCGCGTGGTGCTCGATTAACACGCTGCCGATCGTTTTTTGAGTTACTCGGAGGTCCAGGCGGACCGAAACGCAAACGTCGATACCAGTTACCCGTCTCTACTCGTCTCGTAACTCGCTCTTTCCAGACTCTCCTTTGTATCTCCGACGGCGAGTTAACTTCGAGCGATCGTTCCACCATCGCTCAGCCCTGCAGGACTTAATAATGAACGAAACAGGGCCGAATCCTTAATCGAGTCCAGAAATGGCTGAACAAATTCGGAACGCAGTGCGGCCGACTACTTTTCACGTCCACCTGGACAGGTCCTTGGATAAACGGTCTATCGTGGAAGCGAAGTGGCCCCTGTCGTTCATTCGGCATTGGATAACGTATCGTTGGCCGTCCACGATCAGAACGACGTTCCCTTATTTATCGTCCAATGCTCTTAAGGCGAGCCATTTCTGTGACTCGCCCAAGACATCGCGGGTTCGATCCAATCGAATTAGAGCCCCGATAACTGGCCGAGATAAGCTGGAATATTAAGAAAAGGGGTTTGGATTATCTCCTCGATACCCTCGTGGCCCGATGGAAACTTTCCACGATGGCCAAGGAGGAGCGGTTTTTGGCGCCTGGCACGGAAGGACCATTGTAAAAGGGGAGAAATTATAATAACATCAGGTAATGACCCGGAGGAGCAACGGGGGGTTAAATAGATTATTTGTAACGTAAACGTATTTCTTCCACGATGGCTTAAACTCGGCTCTTCAAACCAAACTCTCCAAATTCGCAGTGCCCTTGACAGTGCCTCTTACACCATCGATTTTTTATCATCTGAGAACGCGCGTCGGGGTTCGTAATTAAGACAAATGCTTCAACGGCCGTGTTCATGATGGATTACTATAGGCGCGGATGCGATTGTCCCCTACGCGCTACCATAAGTCACGGCTAGATCAGTGACAATATTCGACGCGGATGGACAGCGATTCGGGTACTCGATTCTTTACTATCTCGCGACGGCCCCTTTGGATTTACGATACGAACCGCCGTCACGCGTAAATCTCCCCGGGAAATTGGAAAAACCGTCCGCGATTGGTGATTCATCCGGGCGGCGTACAGCGATGCATATTTTAATGACGAATGGAAGGACAGAATCGTCGGTGGGATCGCGACAAATCAATCCTCCGGCGCGTTACACTTTGACTCCTAGGCTCCTTTATTACACATTTTCGCCGCTCATTATTTCTCGGTTATTGGAGGGCGCCGCTGTGGAATCGATGCGCAGGTATTAAATTCGTATCGCCGCGTATCGCGCTTTTTTTTTATGGCGGCGAAAGTCCTTTGGAATAACCTCGTAATCCGATACGCGGGGTGATTCGATTCGTCGTTACTGGAACGCATCGTGTTCGGCTTGATTTTTCGACAGCGCGATCGCGGAAGTTCCTCCGCTTGCGGTAAACATTCTGCTCGTTATTTATATTGACTCTATTTTTTGACACGAGAGAGGGAGAGAAAGAGAGAGAGAGAGAGAGAGAGAGAGAGAGAGAGAGAGAGAGAGAGAGAGAGAAACGTTATCGAAAACATAGCATCGACAATTATTCTATCGACGCTGTTGACCATGGACCAATTTTATCCCTCAGTTTTGGATCATAGAGATGTATTAGTTCTGGCCTTGTTATCGGAAAGTACGATTCGGTCCAAAATCATTTTCCGAAATTTCCCTCGTTATCTCCCGACTTTTCGATACACTTTGCGCACCGTACACAAATTCTCTTATGCCTCGCCCGCGACTTTAAACTATAGATACCAGACTAAGCCATCCCAGCGATCGAGGGCGTAGATTAAAGGAACAAGCAAACTCCAACGGTGTGGCGGATATAAGCTCCGTGGATAGACTTCCACGAGGAAGACCCCGGTTCAAATCCCACCTATAACCTCCGAATTCTTCCAGGCGATATGCGCGCGGTACACACGGGAACACGAAAGTCGCTCGATGCGGAAGGGCCTCGGTTAAATAACCATGGCGATCGAGGACGAAAATCCAATGGACGGCCATCGGCGCTTTCGCTCCCGTCGGTGCGCCCGCGGATTTAAATTCCTTCCTTCGATCACGGTACGCCCGAGACCGACGATAATACCGCGAATCGATGATCGTAGCACATATACTTCCGACTGTTCTCCACGGGGGCTTATTGTTAGCGCAGTGTGCTCGAGTTAATCGATAACTCCGCAAACCGTGTTCAGAGAGCATCCCTAATATTCCCATTGTCTTTGAGCAGACGTCTCTCCTGGTCTTCGGCGGGCGGGCTTTCTATAGCGAGAAAAGGCAAGGTCGGAAGAGGAAGTTGGCATCCAAAGTTGGTCTCGCCTAATTTCGTCGCACCGGTGCATTACGCGCACGCCGGTGTGCGTGGGCGTGGAGCAACGTACGTGATATAACACAGCTGGATACCGTCTCCGTTTAAGTTCCCGGCCGCAGACCGTGCTCGCGATTAATCCCACGGTTATCTGGGACGAGTCGTGAAATCATCGCGAGGCTTCGCCAAAGTTTCGCCCCATATTGGTGGAAAGAGCGATACAGCCGCGACTCTGTAAACGGACCGAACTTCGCAGCAGCCGCGAATTTCGTTCGCGATAATAGCCGTTTGATTCCGTGATTATGTCGAGGGAACATCGAGTTCAAGGGTATCGAGATTGGAAAGAGCGGGGCGGAAATGTTTTCGAAGACGCTTCGCTTCCGCCGGAAGATTCGTGGCTTCCCTCGTCCGGACTGTCGCATTTTGGGCTCGAAGAGAGCGGGACAGGCGCGTCGCACGATTTACAGCCCTGGACTATTTTGGATTCGAGTACACTCTCGAGTCTCCGCATAAATCCATTATCGCGTCTACTAGGTCGCGCTATTAACATCGTTTAAGGGCACAGTCGAAAACGCTGGTATTCTATTAATTATTTAAAGCCGGGCCACGTTGTTTATCCACCATCGCGCGGTTACTTTGCTCTCAGACGCGAATTCTCCTTAATATTCGATTACACCGAGAATGCATTACCTCATCGGGGATAGAGAAAGAGGGATTCCACGTCGCTCTCTCCGCACGGTATTTTATAAAATCAAATTTCCTCCTCGCGCACCCTTACGCGCCGTACAGCGGGTCGATCCAGCGAGACACGGTCGAACCCTGATAATCGGCAGTTCCTCATTGTTAATTAATTCCGGGGATCGAGCGAAACGCACGAGAGACTCCTGGCATCTCGAAGAAGCTCTAGCCGTTCTTTTTCAACCCGCGACACGCGAAGCGACCGTTAATTATCGATTGGCAAACGTATCGGGCATAAGGCACCGTGGATATTCGATTAATCTCGATCTCCCGGAGCCTTAATCGAGGAGGGTGGCGGGAGAAGGAGGGGGCGGAGGAGGAGGAGGGGGATGGAGGAAAGAGCTCGAGTTGGGAACTTATGTTCCGCAGCGCAGGACGGCAGGAGGAGCGAGAGGGGGTCGTGCGGAGGGGGGGCAAAGTTGTCGCGCGTAATCTCGAGATTGCGAGCCGGAACGAGAGGGGCTGCGAGGCACGGGCGGCGAAAGAAATGGTCGGAAGGAGGGAAGGGAGGAAGCGGAAGGCGGAGAGGAAGAAGGAGTCTATCCGTAGGAACGTGCGACTAAATGAAAGGAATGTAAATCATAAAAAGTTACGAGCTTTTAAATCTCCTACAAGGTGGTGCACGTTCGCTTTAATTACCTTACATCTCTCATTCCTCCCCCGGCCCCCGACGACGGGGCGCCACCGCCTTGCGCTCGTTCCCCTGTGCGGAAGGAGGAGAGGGCGGCCGCGAGGCGGGGGGGGGTGGAGAGTGGGAGAGAGAGGGAGCGAGGCCGGCGAGTCTCCTTCCACGCCACGTTCCTCCCTCGGCCTCGCCTTTCCTCCCTTCTTCCACCTCTCATTTGCATTCCGCGAAAACGAGTATCTCCTTCTCCCTTCACCCCCCTCTCGACCCCTCCGTCCCTTCCCTTTGCCCCGAGCCGTGGCCCTCTCACTCGCAGAAATTCCCCACCGCGAATAGATCACCTTCAGGGCCGTACGCTCTTGGGGATAATTAGCTACGTGGCCGTGGCGCACTCACGTCCTGATATGCGGTGTGTACCATAGAGGAAAAGGAAGAGGAAGAGGCGGGACGCGGGAAGAAGGAGAGGCGGCTGGAAACTGCGAGGGCAAGAGCTGGAAAAACCATACGTACACGTTCCACGTTCGTTATTAACGCCACCGCCGGGGGATTTGCTCGCAAATGCTGCTCCGTGAAGATATGCAATCTTACCAGGAAGGGCGGCAACGAGGGACGAGGAGGATTGCTTTCTAAGTGATTGTGAGATAAGTGAGACTCTCCTTTTCGCCCTTTCCCAGCGTCCGCGGCCGACGAGACGAATTTAGACGGGAGCGAAGCCCCCGAGGAGTTGCGGTTCCTTCCTCGATTCCCTCTTTTTTTCTCTTCCTCGAATATTCGATGTCGATTACCGAAAAGATTTGATCCTATTTAAGCTAGGCTGGACTGGGAAATATCGATGTTACCCTCGCGGATCCGCGCTCGGGGGACGGATCCTGGCTTCCGAGCCTTCGATAAACCAGACTTCGAAAAAGGACCAAGGCGAAGCGCGTTTCTGGTCGACGTGCGCTTTGGTTTCGTTATTTTTCCGCTCATCTCCGGCGCCGCTGTTTTCTTAGTATACCGGAAGGCACTTTAAACATCCGATACCGGGAGCTAAACCGACGACTCTCGATTCTAAGAATTACAACGGTCGCTTTCGTAATCTTCCGTCTCTACCTCCGTCGGACAATAGCGAGATTTATGCAGGACCATCGTCCCCGAAAAACCCGGGGGCCTTCATCTCCACGGAACTTCGGCGTTTACTTAATCGGCATGAAACAATGTCGGAGCGGCGCAAGTGCGCCGGGGTTAATTAACGATGTTTGCGGAGGTCGTTCGAGGATTCGCGTCCAGTAAATTTCGCCTTTTCCGCTCGCCCTCTCCGTGTCTCGGCGCGCCCTGGGGAGCGAGAGAACCCACCCTTGTTTATGTTACGAGCCATGTTCGGAAGGGCGGTATCGCCGGTGTGTCTCCAATCGAGTATCTTCGAAATTTCATGACGTTACGCCGCTTACTCGAGAACTCGCCCGGAAGTTACTTCGGCCGTCAGTCTCGCCTGGAAGCGCCGCAAATTCCTTGCGGATCGGCTCGCGTCTTTCTCATACGGTAAATCCACTCGTTCCGCCTCGGTGGCCCCTTGCAACCGCCGAGCATCCTTTCTCCGGGCTTCGTCTTTATTTACGAAAATCGAGGGCGAGCGAGAGAGGATGGACGCTCCTTGTCCGTCACGTGCGGAGCAGGAGAGTGACAAAAACGTCCGCTCGATGCACGGTGCGCCGAGGAGATCGTGCCGGAATCGGAAATGCGCCGATCCCTCGAGCAACGCTCGATCGAGGATGTACGAAAAATTCCTCTCCCGCGATGGTTTATCGTGCGAGGGAATCTATTCGGGATCTTCGAACCCGCGCGAGTGATCTTGAATCGGACGCTGCCTTCCGTATTATTCCGAGCATTATTTCCAATCCTGCAGCTATCTATAAATATTGATATCATTTGCCTTCCATCCGTTTCTCCTTCCTATTTGTTTCCCGCGAAATTATTTACTGGCCCTGAAACTATGGGTATAGCGGGGTTTGGCAGCAATGGTGGAGGACGAACTAGGGTAACACCGTTGCGGAGAGGAATTTTATTTTACCATTGCGATTCGTTCTCTTTAAAGGGGGATGCGCCGTTTCGAACGTGCCGCTATCTCTGACCCACCCGGTATAAAGGGTTGTAATACGTTGTGGAAAGGGCGGAGCGAATGTCGAGGTGGATGGGACATGCGTCACGGGCCGACAGGCGGAACAAATGGAATCTGAACTAGCAATCCTCTGGCGTAAACTGCTTATGTATTGGAATCTGCCAGGCGTCATCCAGCCATGATCTAATAACGCTATAAGTAGCGGCGTTCTTGCTGCGAATAATTCAGCCCATCGATCGTCGGATCTCGAATCTCCCTACGTACCTCACGAATCGCGAGCGTTCGCCTCCTCCCGAATAAATTCCACTACTTCTCGAGCATACCGTGATTGGAAAGATTTTATAAACAGCCATTATAATTCTTGGGACCGAGCGTTGGCCTTTATCTCTATTTAAGGTGTCTTTCGGTGCACCAGGGAAATACTGGCGCCGGAGACGAGGGGGGAAGCAACGAAACCAAAGTGTATCTCGACCAGAAACGACCTTATTGTTGGTCCTTTTTCCGGATCTGGGTTATCCGAGGCTTCGAACCCAAGATCCACTGTCGGATGTGCGAGTATATTATTCAAGCTTCTCGTCCTGTCTTTGGATAGGCCACATACGCGACCCAGTCTGTTCCTGCCTCTCTGCTTTTCTTATACCATTCCACGACTGCGCTCCGCGTGGAGGGGCGCACGGTTAGGAAATTCCAATGCATCGGGAAAGTCGGTTTAAAAATCGATGGAGCTATCCGTGTTGGGATAGAACGTAATAGAAATTGTGCTTCCCTGGGTACGGACCTACCGTGATGTCAAATATAAATGTAAACGGTACTTCAGCGTGCGAGTCGAACGGCTGGTAGTCAAATAAAATACCGACCCTTGCTTTGAGCGGTGAAAAGCAATATCGATCGATTATATTAATACCCGACGTGACTTCGACTCCCGTCGATAGTACGGATGCTCGAATAACGATCGACTTTCCTTCGATCCTCCATTGTCTTCCTTAATTTCATTTTCAATACTACCCAAGTAGATTTAATAGCAACGTTTCTTCGCGCGAAAGTCACTTCGTGCCACGTTTCCGTAATGATCGCGCAAACTCTCTGCAGATTGCGATTCGTAAATGGCGAATATTCGGCTTTAAAGGCTCCCAGACTCCCGCGTGGTCCGCATCGTTCCCAGTAACACAACGAAGGGAGCGCCGGCTTGAATCTCAGGGCCTCCCGGTGGCGGGCCGCCTGAAAGGTCTGGGGGATCAAACAATCGGCGCGAATTAGCGGCGGGCAAATCGGCGGGCCGTAGACAATGGGCCGTGGCGAGCGCAAAAAGGGGACGTGGAATAGAAAAATATGTAACTTGTTGACACGGGTGATCCCGCAGGGCCGAAATGCGATTATGCAGTCAAATGAGATTGTGGCATATGCATGAGCCCGCCAGGAGATTTCCCTTCGTGCCCACCCCCGATTCCTGCCCCTCACCCGCGCGTTTCTCCGTTCCTCCGCCATTCTCCCGCCCCTCCAGGCCTCGCCCTTCGCGCCGTGGCCCTTTTCACGACGTATGTACCTTCGGTCGAGGCCCCTCGCACCACCCTGGACCGACTCTTAACGACGCACCGAGGTGTCGTTACGACGCTGATGCTCCATTCTCCAGCCGCGCCTTCCTGAAGGATCCGCGCGGTTAAGTTCTCACGTAAGTAGTTTGAACCCAGAACTGGCTGCCGGATTGCGCCAGCTCGTTATAACGGGCCGCGCGGTTGGTACGTACGGCCCCCAGGGCCGAGAACTGCGTTTATAAATTTTAATAATCCTTCATCCGCCGCCCAAGTTTGTCCCTCGGATTTCTTGGGAACACCGCGCGGAGTTGAAAGGCCCTAGTCGGAGTCATGGTGTAATCACGAGGCCAAGAGTTACGGTGGTGCGGTGGATAGAGGCTTGGGCTTCCACGCGGGGGATATCCGGGTTCGAATCTCCATCACCGATGGTTTTTCTACGCAATATATACACTGTTGCTTTGGTACTTTGGAACCTACCTTGAAGAATAGGTCCTATCTCGAATGACCTTAGCCAGACTTAATTAATAAAAAAAAATCACGAGGCTGGTGACTATCGTTGAAAGATAGAGAGAGAAAATCGACGGAGGATCTTACTCGAGGAAGCCGATACCTCTGTCGAGAATTCAATTCCTCGATGGAGATCACCCTGGCCACGCGGCACATCGCTCCATCGTGGATTTCGTATCGCGCATACATCTTAATGGAGGCGGTATATATCCGCGCAAAGAGAGTATAGACGTTACAGCACGTAGGCGATTACCGTTGTGTTTAGTCTACCCTACAGAGGATTAATAAGGAACATATCCAGGAGGGTGAACTACGTGCGTAAGCACCGCGCAAAACCCAGATTCGTATCGAGTCTCCACTCTGGACCGAGAAGTTCCGTGTAATTTACGACTCGCGCAGGAACCTCGTACTTTTCGTCCCAGCCTCGCCTTTCTCGCAAAGAAATCACTGCTTTAGCTCGAGTCCTGGCCGTCGATACCCCCATTGTCTCGATGGGGAGTCGATCAAAGGGACCTCCTCGGTGTGTGCCTCCCTCGTCTAGCCGGCTTCTCGAAGAAACAATTCTCAAGGTGGCGCGCTGGTCGACTCCTGGGCACCCCAGTCGACCCCATTGTCCCGCCTTGTTTTATCTCGAGGACGTTCAATTACCGGCAATACCCGTGCGAATGGTGTTTCCCATCGGCGAATACGATTGGCGCGTGCGTTCCTCCGGGCTGCCGTGCGCGGGAACAAAGGTAAACCATGATTTATAAGACGCGGCACGAATGCCCGCAATAGGTGGCCCCAGGGTGGGGGGTGGCGGCGAAAGAGAAAGGCCATGTTCGTACCTACGACTTGTCGCCCGCCGGTTTCATTACCACGATGTATCATTACGTCAGGCTTACAACCTTGCGCACCGTTGACCCGCGGTATACACGGTGCTCGGTTTGAAGGGTTGCCAAGGCGATGTGTTTGTCGGCCTCTTTCGCCCCTCCCTTGGTATTCGGTGTTAATGTCTCGCAGAGCCTAAACCCTCGTATCCGAATTAGCTTTTATACCCCTGACGACCGTGGCGTTTCCTAAGGAAGGATCTGAAACGAGCGAATGGCAAAGAGGAGCGTAAAAGGAAGTGTCGAGGTTACGTGTATGCAAATGTCGAAGAATATTTGCGACCAGGAACGAAGGTTTAATAGCGGCAAAAGGGTAGTCGCGCCATCGTGCTTCAACGCGCTGCTGAACTTTGGGAGGGAGTTTTACAGAGTGTCTAGAAAATGTCCTGTAAACGTAGGAGTATACATTAACGGAGCACCCTGTGCATCCCGCCTTATTTCATATTTATACGCTTGGTAATTCATGGAGCCAGGGGTGCCCGTTGGGCACAGTCCGGTCTCCGTGGAAGCAGGCCGCGCGAGAGCCTACGGACCATCGATCTCGAGGCGCGCTTCGATTTTTCCAGGCCGTGTGTCGCGAAAATGAAAACTCCCAGCTTCGTCGCGTATGGCGGGATCGATCTCGGTCCCTGGGACGAGCTACGTCACGCTCTTATTCCGGAAATATATGTGGGAAAGGTCGAGAGGTCGAGGCGAATTCGAATCTGGTACTCGGAGGTCTATTCACGAGCGGTGCTTCGTGCCACTTTTAAAGGCCGACGCTGCGCGTGTACTCCCAAAACGCGAGCATCGGCCATCCTCGAGGTCCGTCGTTGTTTAAATATCCTTGCTCCAGACTAGCGTACTCTCTCCTTCGTCCCTCCTCCTTCTCACGCACGCGAGATCGTAAAGGCGAGATCGTGAGAGGTCGAGCCACGTACATTGTCCGCGCTATACGTAATTCATATTTTTCCTTTACCCCCTATCCAAGAATCGCCGCGGTTCGAGGGGTCGACTGTTTCACGAGTCAGCGAAAGGCTGTAAGCGCCGCTGTTTATTTTGTTCTCGCGCGCATTACAGTCTCGCTCGGCGCTCTTGGTTCTCTCGGTCTTCTCCTTCGCCGAGAAATCGAAACTTGGAGCCCCGGAGTCTTTGTCCGTAGTAATGTCGGCAATTTTGGGAATTCCTCCGAAGCGGAGAGGAGTATACCGAAGGAGCAAGAACTTGGTGGCATTCTAACCGAGCAACACGACGGCGGCCGCATTATCTAACCGAGCGAGTCTAAAGTCTTCGAGAGCCCCGGACGATTCCGGCTGCCGATGACTTCGGGATCTCTCCGCCGGTGCTTTTAGTATCCATTGACTAACCAGTTTCGAAGAGATTCGTCGGATCGATGGCTTATCGAGTACCCTCCATCGGGATGGTATCGAATTTCTTGGCGAACTCTTCGAGCCGTGTTCCTCATTGTGAATTACGATGCCTCTTCCCCGACGACTTGCCTCTTTCCAATCTCGGAATTATAATTCGCGACGATATAAATCTTTACGTCTAAAATCTCTCCCTCTATCGTGCACTTAAATACGATTAATAATGTTGCTCGTATAATCTTTTATTACCTTGGTTTTTAATATTATTATTTGATATCATTTCTAGTTTTTTATATCTTAAATTTATTTGTATTTCTTATATTCTTATCGTTATTTATTTTTTGTTACCTTTTTCTTTAAAAAGTGGTATACGGCAATTTGCGTAACGGGCAAAAAATCGGGCAACACTTCCCGGTGCTTCGAAATTTCAAACGAAAATTGCGTTTCCCGGATGTTAAACGATCAGGGTGGCTTTCGGAGTGCCCAAAGTCGCGGTGTATATTATCGGATGGAAAAAGTCGAGAGGTGATGCGCAACATCGAAACTTCGCTCCCCGGAGTACAACTTGGCGCCTCCGCTCGCTGCGGCACCGTAGCTTCCTGCAGGCAAAGTGACCCGCCATGGCGGATGTGGGTCACGACGACGAGGAATCGCTGGTCCGTCCGCCAGATTTCGCGATATTATGCGCGCCGCAGTATTTCACGATAAGTCGGTACCTTACCTCGCGGTGGATCTGTCCATAAATCGTTTACCCCATTTACGGGACGCCATTTCTCCGTCCCCGCAGCGACGGCCTCACGGAAGACCGTCTCGATACGTATCCTATTAATTAGTTCGAGCGTTAACCCTTCGTGGTTTAATTATATTTACCTAGAGCCAACGAACGCAGATTGCGGTGTGTGCATGCGCGTGTATTGCGGCCATGGAATGCGGACAAAGAAGTTCCCCTGATAACCAGAGACGAAAGAAGCGCGCTGGTATTAACTCGAGTCCCTTGATTTCCTTACATCTACATTTATTCCTGACTTTATACTTAGAGGTATACTTACTCCTACCCTCCTTGCTCGCTATTAGTTCGGGAACAATAGATGATTCTTGGCCTAACAGAGCACCTATTCAAACACTTTGTACTTCAGTTCTACATCTGGTGTCGTGGAAACAGAATTTCGGTAGACCACATCGACGTTTCTCCGTAGTATAATAATAATTTTGCCCACTGGTGCGTGAATGGAAAGATCGAGTGATTATTAAACTATGAGCAAAATGAAATTAATATTGGAAAAATTGCGAAGCTTAAAATAGCGCATTAAACCGTATTAAAAAAAAAAAAAAATGGCGTGGAAATAATCGAGCGCTGGAGTAACTGGACCGAGACATAAATTCAAACTCCACGAGACCAGATGGAGAATTAAAATATAAACCGTGCGAATGGCTGCTCCGTTAGATCAAGAATCCCCAATTGTTCTTTATACAGTAATGGACAGGATTCGAGCCCAGGTCTCCCGCGTGGAAGTCCGAGCTTCTATCCATCGCACCAGCTCCGAAGAAGCGCTCCCAGCTGATGGAAACGCGCGCAACGTATCTCCGTGGGGGGATAATACCCGAAAGGAATACCAATAGCGGTTTAGCTCGCGCTGGCCATCCCGGCTGGTAAATTTACGGTCAGCGTCCAAGTGTTATTATGTCGGCCGTTCGATTGTACAGGCGCGGGAATATAGACCGGCTAAAAATTTACGGTGGGCCCGCGCCATTGTTTCACTTCCCGCCGGCGGTTTTGTATTCCGCTTTTTATTATATTTCGGGGATCCTCGGTCGGTAGGCCAGGAGCGTATGCGCCGCGCCGGGAAGATTGGAAAGTTGACGAGGCCGAGCAGCCGCCGCCGGTCGTCCGCGGGAAAAAATTGCTGGGCAAATAAAAATCGCGGGGGCTTCCGCCCTGCCCGGCCAAATTGTCGAGCATAAATATATTCCATGCATTCCGTATTTATAATCGTCCCTAGAATCCCGGCCCGCGGCCGTTTTTTTCGCCGACTACCTTTGCGAGCACTCGGGCGGAAGACACCGGGACTGGGCGAAGAGGCGGCGGCTCCCCTCTGACGTTCGGCGCAAGCCGCATTAATTCGCGGGAATGCGATTATGGGGGAAGTACGTTTGACTTCTCGACTTCGAGGGGCCTGGGAAGAGGGCTGATAGAAAAAGACCAGCGAGCGTACGAGGGGCCGCTTGCTCGCGAGACGCGGGCTGGTTTTGCGCGCAGAACCGTCGGCGAGAACACGCAAACGATCGGGAGGCGGGCTTACCGGCGCGATCCTCGGCGCTACGCCGGCTTGGTAGATAGAAACTTGGCCTTTCGCGTAGGGGATCCGAGTTTAAATCCCAGCCATCGTCTCTGGATTTTTCCACGCGATATATGTACCATAGATCCAGGGGTTAGACCGCCTCGCCTTAAATATCCTAGGCGAGACGATCCTCGAAGCCGATCCCGAATATTCCTGCGACGCGCGCTGCTGCCGAAATTCAAACCGGCATTTTTGTTCCGCCAAGCGGCACTCCTGTGTTTTCGAGCCGGTAATAATATTGGCGTATACTCGCCTGCTTTTTAGAAGGGCTGAATTTGTACACGGGGTAATTGCGAATGAGTAAATTACACGGTAATTGCATGACGCTGGGCGAGAGAGGGAAGGGGGATGCGGAGGGAGCGTGTAAGCTTAACGCGTAACCGGTGCGTTTTGCTGCACCCATTCGTTGGGGCGGGGAGGGGGGAGGGGAGGAGGGAAACGAGGTCAAAGAAGCCGAAATGAGATCCCGGCAAAATTTGAGCGCATCCTCGGTCGGGGAAAATAAAAGGGTTTCATCGGCTAGCCGGTAAAATGGATACGGCCGAGTTACCCAGAATCGATCTGCATCGAATTTCCCGTACGGCCGGCCAATTTTTCCGGGATTTTTCCGGACGGTTGGAAAGCGCGGGGGCCGCAGCGGTGGCCGGCAAAACGTAGCGGCCGATGGCGATAAATTAGGCGGTTGAATAATATATAAACGTTCGCGAAGTAATAAAGCGGTACCGCTCACGTGTCGACCCAACGCGAACCTGCCAGACGATTTTGCGAAAATCGATTACCGATATATCGCCGCGACACCTTTTCTCTCCACGCGCCTCGCCCTCCATCCCTCTCTGTCACCGTTTTTTACACCTTCCCCTCGCGGCGCCTTCTTGTTTTCTCTTATTTGATCCCGCCTCTACCCCGACCCGCCCGGATATCCGTAAGCGCCACGTACCACGAGCGCCTGGAATCCTCCCCTCCGCGGGGGGATGGCGGTGTCGACGTGTCACTGCTCCCCCCTGCCTCCTAGAGGTGCACCCTGAGCAAGGTGGATACACCTAGGGGTGAACTATGAATTACTGGAGACGCGCCTCGAGGTTCATAGATACACCTGCATTCGCGAAGCTATCGTCCTTCGCTCGCTCGATCCATTCTTGATACTGATCTAACGTTTAGCTGATTCGAAGTAGTTTGGGTATATTATATAGTAGTTTTATCATAATTGTCTACGTGTGTTTTTTTTTTCTTTTTAATTAATTTACAGTACCGACCACTCTATGGTCATTTGGCCTAAGATCTGTTGTTTTAAGGTGGATTCAGAATCAGCGGAACTACGGTATACGTATCGTAGTTGGAAAAACCAGAGGTAATGGGCGGGATTAGTTTACATTCGCGGTGTTACCATAGAGATTTGGCGTTTTCTCTATGGAAATCAAGGGGAT
The DNA here is from genome assembly GCA_038496175.1 of Ampulex compressa. Lineage (NCBI taxonomy): Eukaryota > Metazoa > Arthropoda > Insecta > Hymenoptera > Ampulicidae > Ampulex > Ampulex compressa. The sequence continues at coordinate 216,927 of JBCFXI010000001.1, forward strand.
AGTTCTTTGCGCCGGTCGAGCGCGTTCCTATAGCAGGGGGCCTGGATTACTGCTGGCGTACCGTGGATGCGCAGTCCGATGTATAAGGGCCCGAAGCATCTCGCTTCGAAGAAACTACGCAAAAGTTTACTGCTGATGGAGCGGCGCATTCTACGATTCCGGCTTTACGGTCAAACGACGAGGCAGGCCGTTTCCCTCGCGTCTTCCTCCGCTTCTCACGAGCTTCCATTCCCGCGCCGAGCCCCAACGGCGGAACCGAAGGCAGCTTCGCGATCACGCCGCCTACGAAGCGAATTCGGTGCACCTAACTCCGGGACCGAGGCGATAGATTGGTTCCGCCACGGCACGGTGTACATAAAAACCGTATGAAACATGGATAACGTTTGTACTGTGAACGGCTGAGTAAGTTTGTTTACGCTCAACGAAATAATTCGCGCGAGATTTGAAGGAAATTGGCGTGGGGCAAAATGGAGATTAATCGGATACACGAATATAAATGATCGATGCATTAAAGGGTACCGTGAGTTTTTATTTCTATTACATCTTATACGATGATACGAAGCGTGCAAAGATCGTGCGAGTCACGAATCATCGTAATGGCTTCTTGCGATTAAGAATAAGTACGATGTATGGAAGTGCGCTATTATAATTTTTAGTCATTCGACGTGTAATCTCCCTCGCCTGGCGGTATGCCACTCGGATCCTCTCTGCGGGAATATGCGAGATAAAAATTGTGGAGATCCAGTACCGTGTAAATCGATGATCAGGTACATCACCTCCGTCTCTGTCCTGCCAAGAAGAGGGAGCCGTTGGTGGAATGTGCGCGCCTAAACACGCCCCTTCGGACTCTTTTATCGCCCTCGATCGCCCTACCCTCCTTTCCGACAGCCAAACGATAACCGACGAGAATCGACGCCAAGCTTCCGATATCGGGCCGCGATTTTTTGAGGGGCCACGGATAGTTTATATAGTCGGCCGATAAGCGTGGCGTGTAATCGTTAATTCGGCCGATGTAGCCGTGTAATTGACGCCCGGGATAACGTGCGCCAGCTTGGCAATAATTCGAGGATGTAAACCAGGCCAGCGTGCCAACAACGTTGGCGCCCATCCGCGAGTGGAACTTCGATTTTACGCCGGGCAAAGTCTGCCGTAACGTAACTCACGAAATATTAACTTAAACGGCCGGGAGGAGCTTCGAGTACGTTTAATGCGCCGATGCCATCAGCGGCGCAACACTCCGGTGATGCTCTCCCGAGAGTATCGAAAAATAATGCGTTATCCCGGGGGCGCATAACCATAATAATAACCTCGATTTACAATCACCCTGGTTTCGACGTGCCGCGAAGACGTCGGTTAACTTACGGGATCGTTTCAGGGCTTTTCCGTATACGGCTTCTTACCGTAAACACCTAAAAGCCGGTACGTCGCGTTTTTGTAATATCCACCGGGTGGGAAATACATATTTCTGGCCCCTGCAATATCCAGCCTGCGTCGATGTTCGATCGATTCGAGGGTTAACGGACCGCGTTCGAACGTGGTCGCTGCAACGCTGGCAAGAGTTAAGGCGCGACTCGTGGTTAAACAGTTGTGTATTTTTTAAATACTTTATACGTTTCCTTCGAGTGTCGACGACCTCTTCGAATTTAATCACATACACGATTCTGACTCTGGAAGGATATATAGTATAATCCATGACGATACGTGTATTTTGAATAAAAATACTCTGGGATTATGAAAACGAGAAGGAAGATCGTGGATTTTTGAACGCGCAGGAACGGTGCGTGGACTTAAAAATTTCAACCCGGCCCAGTCTCCGCAGCGCTTGCGGGCCGAGTTTAGAATAGCCAGGAGTAAAAAGCTCCAGGTTCTCCGGGCGCCGGGTCAATAGATGCGCGTCCGTCAATGGGCCAGCGCGGGCGGCTGGCCGTGCAGCCGCCAGGAAAAGTCTCGTCCGACCGCTGGGTGATTAACGTGGTTAATTTGTTGCAATTTGACCCGACTACCGGCACCCTCGATCCAGGACCATCCCCTGGCCACGCCATTCCCCCTTCCGCCCGAGCCGCTGCCCCCCTTTTCCTACCGACCCACCAGTTGGCTCGTGTGTTCGTAAATAATTTACGAGATGTAATTGTAATTCTGGGCCGGTTACCAGCCGCTGGACGCGCCGTTGCGCTCCTCCCACGAAGACCGATATATATACGTATAACCGAGCCGATTTGGCTTGACGTTTGGATTTTTGAGCGGTAGGCTGGTTAACGGCCAAAGAATCCGGGAGATCCAGCGATCCCAGGTGCGGCGTTAAAGTACCGCGAAACGAACCAAATCGGTTGGCTGATCGTCGTCGGGAGACCGGGCCGGTTCGCGTGAAATACGGTAAGCAGAATTGTGTATTCGTTAATAATTTGGGAGATGTAATAGTAGTTTTGGCACGGTTACTGCTCGCTGGAGATACCGCGGTTGCGCGCGAATCGCGGGGTGTAAATAACCGGCCGAATTCGAATCGACGTCTGGATTTTCGCCTGGAAGACCATTTGTCGCTGCGCCGGAGTTACTCGATGCGCGAGGCAAATCGACTGGCCGACTTTGGTCCGGGGCTCGCGGTAGATCGATCAACGTGCGATGAGCCGCTGGAGTGTTAAGAGGCTCGGAGGGATTTTAACCCCTTGCCTTAGGATTTAAGATTCGATGAGGCGAACCGTGAGTGACCGCAAGGTTATCAGGCCGGCGAGCTATTCACGGTTTGAAGTTGTACTAATCGTGGACGTTGTATGATTTATAAATACACGTGTAAGTACGATCAACTTTACTTTGAGGGATGTTCGATAAATGATCAAGCACGATTGATCGTTGAATGAGAAAGACTTATCGCCTTCGAGTGTATAATAAATCGATAATATTTTTATCTTCTAAATAAACCGATATCGACGAATATCATAGTCTCGATACGATTGAAAGAAATTTACTTTCTCCACCGCGGAATTCTAGCAATCTAAACACTGGATGCGCGATTAAAACGTCGTTGTCGCGCTTTAACAGATTCGCATCGAGTCATCGGAGAAATCGGCGCGGGGGCTTCGCTTCGCCCGTTCCCCTTCTTTCTCGAACGAAACGTTCCCCCTTCGAATCGGTCACGTTGGAGAAATTCTTGGCCCGGTAAGTATCCGGCGGGAGTTTCGCAAAGGTATTTTTAAATTGAATTTGATAGCCCAAAGAGATGCTGGCAACCGTTGCTCCGGTTCTCGCGAGGAGGTGACGCTAAAGATTGGAAGTTGCCTCGCGAACTTGAAGTTTCCCCCCGGTAGGAAAAACCGGGGAAAAAAGTTTCTTCCTCCCTGAGTTGTGTGCTACGGTATTTATTATCTTTTTATTAGCAGCAAGGGGGGAATATCCCGGGCGGGGCTAAGAAGGGAAAAAAGAGGAAAAGAAGAGGGCAGGAGGAGGGGGTGTCGGCCGCCCTAGGAACATCTTGTTTAATAACAACGCTGGAAAATGTCGAGTAACGGCGTACATTCCGCGAACTTTTGGCAAACTTCCCCGTAAATATGAATCGCGGAGCTTTATATTTGATTAACGTCCACAGCGGCGATCGGCGGAACATCGTCGGGCGTGCCGGATAATTGACGCTTAAAAATGTTTCGCAACGTCGGGCTGCGCGCAGACCAGCCTCGAATGTACGCTCCGAACGCGCCTCGGCGAAAAACATCAGAATGGAACAATTCAAAGTCGATGAATAAAGCCGCGGTCTGAATCTTTTCCGGGAAAATTAAAATCTCCATTTACGTAACCAACTCGCCAAACTGTTGTTTTATGATTCTGCTCCGCAATCCGGCCCGGCGCATTCAAACTGAAATTTACGTTTCATTACCTTTCTTATCGAGTTTCCTCCTCCTTGCGGTCGACACTGCCGCTCAATGACGACAAGCCCGTATGGCTTGGCATCCATTTCCCGCAAAAGTAATATTTCGTCCTCGAGGCTGAGCGAAAGCCGGCGATTTAAACGCGACGTTCTTCCTAGCCGATCTCGGCGGCTCGGTAGATCTCTAATTGCGAAACATTAATCCGCGCGTTCCAATTTCTCCCGCTTGAAACGGAGGGAGCATAAAGACGAGCCTGCGTCCCAGTGGAATCCCAGCGCCGCTAAGTTCGGCCAGGCTACGGCCTGAGAATATACAAGGTGCTCCTTTCAACGATCACCCAGATGTAAAAACCAGGGGTCAATCGAGTAAGAAGAAGGATAAGAATAACTCGCGGACTCTTCGTTTGTGGCAATATCAAGATCCACTTGATTTCGTTGAGCGACACGATTCTACATTTTTTTTTTTTTTTCATAAGATAGCGATCATTCTTTGGTAAACCATTGGAGATGCTTGAGAAATTTCAGCGAACGTCGCGAGGATTATCGAGGGAGGGCGGAAGAGGAGATGGAAGAAGGAGAAAGGGTCGAGATCCGCCACCCCCTCACGTAGTCCTGGATAACGTAGAAACGTTCGTAATGAGAACAAGTCGCCGGCTTTTGGTCGACGGCATTCTTCCGTACAAAATTAACTATCAAAACGTGCCTTCCTCACCCTCTTATCTTCGAACTAAATACCTCGCTGATCATTATTAATAATAAGGGGACCGATACCGCCGGCGCGGGGCGTTATCGCAAGTGGAATTCGTGGGTATCCTCTTTTGCATGAAATTTCATAGGGCAATTTTCCGTGGAAGGCATCGTACCTCTGCGTGGTGCGCCTTGGAAATTTTTGCTATTAACCCGCTTTCCAGTCCTCCCCCCCCCCTCCCTCCTTCCGTCGCCTCTTCTCCCCCCTCGTAAGATTCTCCTCATCTCGCGATACGCCCTTTTGAAGGCAGGGGATGATCCCTAACGTGTAACTCAAAACCTCGTGCGTGAGATTAAGGAACGACCCGCACGAAGACAGCCGCTTAATCCCTTTAATCCGGCTTACGAGAATACGCCTGGTTATCGCGAATCCCCGTCTCGCATTACTTACACCGCTATCGGTCGTCTCAAAATCCAAGCCCCGCGCGCGGCCCTGCATTTCCGTGTATTTCCAACGGACAGGAGAACAACTGCGGGCCATTGCGACGCGTTCATTTGGGGAGAAAAAAAAATACGATTACCGGGCAATCGATAAATGTCCGGCCATGTGGAAAATAACTGCGTGTTCGAACTCCTAAATTGCCACAATATTACGAGAGCGGGGGAATGCCGGGGCGCTGCTGGTTTTAAACTATTTATAAAGCCGCGCGCACCGGCAATGCGATAGTGACAACGGTAATAATAACGGCGTAATGTTATAATTGGTTAGGATTACACCAGCTGCGTGGCAGCGGCCCAGAGCTACGTGCCACCCGAGTATTTCGCGAAATATTTCACGTATCAGCCATTGCGCTACTTTTCGCCGAGGAGGCGCTGCTGGCTCGCTTTAAAGCGTTTCTTCTTCAACAGCGGCAATGACATTACCGGAAACGAATTATATTTACCATACAAATCATAATCTATACCAAAGGTTGCTATAGCCGTAAGAAGGGAGAACGCAATGTTGGGATCCTTTTGAGGATTCGACGTAGCCCGAAGGGTTATAAATGGGACGTTGATGGTGGAACGTCCCTTTCGTTGACCACCAAAAAGTCCTGGTGGAATCGGGCCGATCGTCCGCGGCCAGCGAGATCCACAGGTTCAGGTGTCGTAAAGCTTAGAGCTTGCGAGCCCGTAAGATAGGCATTAGCATGCATAGGTTGGCTCGGCGCATTTAGCCGAGCCGCACCCCGGCACGTCGCTCTGCCTCCTCCTACTGCACCTCCGGTACCACCTCCTCCTCCTCCTCCTCCTCCTCCTCCTCCTCCACCCTCACGACCACCTTCTCCTCAGGCTCTTCCACCACGTCGTGGGGCGGGCGACTTCTGGGGGAGGCGGAAGGCGAGTCGAGGGACGGCTCCAGCATGCGCCTTCCTTCGTGACGCACCGTGGGCTTTCTTCGCGTTTCGTCCTCCTACGAACTAGCCAGGCTGGCCTCGCAGGAACGCATAAATTTCGCGCTTGTGTTACCACCACCTAGGACCGCATTCGTTCTGGTGTGCGGCGTGGATAAGCTGGGATTTATTGAGGGAGGAGGGTGTAGAGTTGGGCAGGTGTTCATTCGTTCCTCGATAGTTAGCGGATGGATACGTTGCAGGAAGTGGGATACGACTTCCTTGGACGAGACTTTTGCTCGGTGCTGTAGGATCGATTGGTCGAGTAGTTTTCTTTCCCTTTTTTTTCCTGGAGTTTTAAAGCGGTTAAGAGAGCCGAGAGGTGAGAGGTGAAAGAGGTTGTATCAATTTCTATCGACCTTTTTCACTCCGCTCCCGTGTATTTCGAAATCAAGATAAATTTCTCCGCTGGCCTCAAACGCCCGAGGCTCGAATTACAAGGTAACCGTCGAGGAGTGACGCAAGGAGGAGCACGGGGGACAAAAATAAACTCCAGTGGGCAGAGTTCCGGGGAGAAAGTTGGCCATTAAAAAGGAACGTAATCCAGAGGCGGGGATGTAAAATAGCGGTAGGAGCGTGGCGCAGGAGGCATCCTACTTTAAAGTGCTCCCACACGTTCCGACGCGCTGAGAACTAAATAAGCACGCGGCGAAGGGTGGCTCGTTATCGTAAGGCGCGAAATTCCTTTCCTTCCTTTCGAGTTGCCATGCACACGCCCCAGTCCGCCGTCAATTCCCGCGCAATGCACCGCATCGATCGTGAATATTCGAGTGCCGGGAAGCACTTCACGGTGTTCCGGGAAATGTGAGCCGGGTAACATGTGCGAGATAATCCGAAACTGTTCCCGGCGGTACCGTCTTAACCCAATTTCAGCCATGTCTATCCTTACGTCGGCTCGGCTACACACAGTTTCGAGGCTCCAGCCTCGGTCACCTCCACCTCGACGCGCGCTCGTGAACGTTACCGCTTACGCCAAAACGTTGCGGTCTCGAGGAAGTCTCGAGGCTTAACGGCCACCTCGTGAATCTTCTTAGGTCAGCCGCTTATTAACCCACCGTGTACGTGCCCCTTCTTTCCGCTTTTCGCGGGCGTTGTTCGAGGGAGGATGGAGACGAGGGACCTGTAGGCTCGTCCTCGACCTCGTCGTTTGTCTCTCGTTTACACTCCCGACATGCGACTACGAAGGTCGTTTACACCTGGAATTTATCGGTCTGGGTCCCGGATCGTCGACCTCTTTACATCGCATCTCGAGTACGGCTCGACGCTGTATTACTTTCCCTCGATGATTTACGAAGGGCGTAGGAGTGATTATAGGAACTAGAATGGGAGGAATGTATTGGGTTGTCGCAAAAGTTTCGTTCGCTTTGTAAGGAAGTGAGGATGCACAGGGTAGGTTGTTTTATATTATTTTCTTGAATTATGCATATAGCTAGAGGAGGCTCGTATAAACATTGCCGGACAAGGCAGCCGCGCCTGGATGGCGAAAGACACTTTTGGGACGACCTAATGGCATCTCGAAGCTCCAGGTTTTATCCACAGGGGTAACGCGTGCGTCGGGAAATTTGCAACTCGAAAGATTTCCAAGGGGCCCGGGTTACGTACGCCGGTGGACAAAGTTCCGGGGGTGTTACGGCTAAGCGTGATATAAGGAACGAGACGTTATTAGGCAGTTATGGGTCCCCATAGATGCATACGCGCCTGTTTCTCCGCGTTCCACCCTAGCGCCGCTGAAATTCGCGGCCCAACCGACTCGTGCGCGCGGAACTAGCCGAGTATGCTAATAACGGCTCGGTTCCGAGTGGGCACCGTACACAGAATCGCACTCGCATTACCAACTTCAACGCCGAATAATTTCGGTATTACAGTTTTCGCTCCCGATTTCGGCCGATTCCCAACTCCGTGCTGCGCCCCGGCGTTCAACGCGTACGCTGCTGGCGTGCAAACGCGCCCTTGTCGAACCTTCGAACTTCGTCACTTCGCAGGCTCGACCATTAAAGCGCATAACCACTGCCAATTTCTCTCGAAGCCGAGCTTGAAAATTCCTCCCCTTCTCATCGTTCAAAGGAGGTTCTCGTTCGAAGTAAATCGTTCTTCTTTCGCGCATCCAAAATGCGACGTGAATTAATGGAGGAGGATATAGGAATTTGATACTCGTTCAATCTTTCGAAAGGTACGAGAAGATCGATTAAATACGCACGGTACGTTGGTAGATTTATTTAAAACGTGCAGGTATCGAACATCGACGGCTAGTCGAGAAGCTTTTATAGTAAAGAACGATGCTTGCGTGATATGGCGCTGGCCCTCGTTCTCATTCCGATCGCCGCACATCGCTGCTCCACGTCGAAGGCCGACACCTGATCAGGAACGACCGAGGCGTCGTCCCGAGCATAAATCTCGAGTAATTCGGAAAATTCCTGGAACTGGGTTAATTGAAATTTGGGGGAGGGTGCGATTTTTGGGAGGGTCGTGGGGCATAATTGCGCGTGTAAGAGTATCCGATTAAATAATCCGAGACCGGGGGAAAAGTTTTCCATGCGAAACTAGGTCCTCCGTCCTCCGGGGCATTTTTCAGAGTTGTCGCCTCGGCAGGTGCCCGCGGGTGTTCTTCTTCCGCGCCTCTCTGGAGTCGCCTCGAAAGTTCGCGGAATAGTTTTCGTGGACTGCGCGCTGGGCCGCGTTTATACAGTGGCCAGCTGAATAACGACCGCTATGACGAAGAAAAGTATCTCCCTGCCCTTTCGACTTCGTCCACCGAGCCTGTTTGCATGCCAGGACGGTATCTCGAATGCGAATAGGTCCTCCCCAGATCGCGGGCTGAAAGTCCGAGGATAATAAGTGAAATTTTACATTGAATCCACGGTCCAGATTCTTGAGCAAAATACATCCTACTCCTTTGCTCTCTCGCGTTACAGCATCGATTATCAGGGACGACCTATGCTATGATTATCCATAACTATCCGACCTGTAATTTAAAATACATCGTCTCATAAGAATCAAATTATTCGGAATACGTAAACTCCATGGAAAATCGTTGATCGATGTGTTTGGTAATTGTACTCGTCATACGCCATAGGGCAGCGTTTAAAGTTGGATCATTGTAACGTTGTATTTCGCGAGAAAAAAGGGACAAAAAAAACTTTGGGGCTAATGGACAGAACTCGAACGCGATTCCTTCCGGCAGAAGCCCCGTGTTTCCATTCACTCTGTCGCCGTGGTCCCTAAAAAAAATATTTGCATGTAATCCTGGATGTTTTATCGCGCTGACGAGCCATTACGCCGTCGAGCGGCGTAAACGCCGCGTAAAAAGGCTCGTTGTTAACCGAGTCCCGCAAAGATGATGAACCGACGCGACGATAAAAGCGGACGTTCGATCGGCCGGGACGTTTGCGATCGGAAATTGCGACTTCCGGGGGACTAATGCTCTTGCAGGGGGGGGGGGGGGGGTGGGAGAGGGGCCGGGGGTAGCGCCGATTGTTAAGC